>JAQGBT010001498.1:0-31399 GCA_034698585.1 Disparrhopalites patrizii | reverse complement strand
CTCTCCTCTCTCTCTCCTCTCTCTCTCCTCTCTCTCTCCTCTCTCTCTCCTCTCTCTCCTCTCTCTCCCCCTCTCCTGTCTCTTACTCGGGCTGTGCAAAACAGAGGTGGGTGGCTTTCTTTCTGTGCACAAAAATGTAGAGAAAACTGTACAATATTATGCCAGTAAAAGTAAAGCACTCTCTCCTTCTCTGTCTCTCTCTCTCTCTCTCGTTTTTTCTCCTTCCAACCCAGTTTTGACTTTGGCGTATGTACGTGCGTAAGAGAGAAGGGAGTGCAAAATATGAGACAGAGTTTTATCAGGTGTATGTGTACGTGCATTTCTATGGGCCATGCAGACGGACAATAAGCCAGTATAGATTTGAGAGGGACAGAGAAAACACTTTCGTCTCTCTCTCTCTCTCTCTCTTCTCATCTTCCTTGTTCTTTTACTTGTAAAATACCGTTTTTGGTGGAGAAAGTTGCTTCATTTCACATCACACATATTTTTGTGAGGAGTATAGTCTATTAATACTATATTAATTCGCATTCCTTCGTGAATTCTCTAGTGTGATTATTTCTTTTTTCTTCTTTTGCACAAACCACTTTACACGTTTGCACTGTCACATCCAGAGGAGGAGAATCGTCAGTTCGTCAGAATTGATTTTGAAAGTGCTTACCAAAGCATAAGATCGGAGTTGTGAAGTTTGAAACTTTATTTAGTCAATCGTTAAAATCTCCAGTTGCTCAAGTTCATTTTTATGGGTAAGTATGTACACTTGTGCATAGTTTTGGAGAGTTTTGAGTCAGCATTTGGTATAAGTGTATAGGATATTTGCTTTGTGTGTATAGTTACTGCAAAAATTTGTAGTTCAAGTTCAAGGTGATGGCAAAAGCAAGCTGGGACTGATTCTTTTTTAAGTTATTGTCTGAACAGGTCAAAGTAATTTTGGATGGAAAACGGGGAATAGAAGTGATCGGAAGGTAGAAGACATAAGACATGATGGATTTGTGGAGTTCAAAATGCATTATTTTTACTTGTGGAATCATTATTTGCATGGATTATGTTGGAAGAAGTTTGGATATGTATGTTTTTGGGTAGCAAAAATTAAGTACCTATACATAGGTAAGGAGTATACTTTTATGCCTGTTTGATGTATGTAGGTGTATTAAAATGGGTGATTTGATAAAGGGATTAAAATGTGGATGACTTTTTGAACTAAAGTTGTTCTTTGCTCTTATTTTGCAGAAGAAACTGAGAAATGCTTGGCCATGAGAGAATGTAGCAATGAAAACTATATTGAAGATATTTATCCTTACACGTGCGACAAATGTCTCACATTTGTTCCTTGTGCAGAATGACAGTCGATATTATGACCGTTGAATATGTGTCTGATCTTACAGGGGTTAAAGAAGTCAGTTATATTTATACACATACAAAGTGCAGAATGTTAGATTTTCGAATCACCTACAGACCTGTATACTATCTGTTTTTTTTTTCAACCAAAAAATAAGCACGACCGTAGAGATTTGATATGACATGGTTTTACGGAAACAGAGGATTAAATGTTTTTGGTGTTGTTATGTTACTTGAATTGGTTTCTGATGTATGGATATATTCATAGGGAATGTAACAGTATGTATATATCAATGTGCGTGACAAATTGTGAAATTCATGTGTGAAATAGCTAGCAATATTTGGCCATGAATATCGAAATGCAGTTTGTCCTTGCTGGGCAAATCTAGGTAGTTAGTGCATTGATTCGTAATCTGCACATTACTTCAGTAGTTCAGTATGTAAGTAAGGAAGAACAAAGCTGTCAGAAACAGTTTATAGTTTTGCAGTTATGATTCTTGCATTTTTCGGGAGTACGTATACACTTAAAGTAGCAGCAGTGGCTGTGTGAAGCACAGATATTCTCCAGCACTTTTCCAGATAAATGTCTTGTGCTTGTGGATTTCTGTGTAGCCTCGGAGGGGACAAAGCCAAAGGTCATGGCGACGTTATCAACGTACATACGTTTGTACTCGACGCAGGAGGTTTCGTATTTAAACTTTATCGGATGAGACATGCTTTTGTAGAGGATTAGATAAAGTAAACTGACTTCGTGATGAATCTTTGCAAATAAATTGTAGGTTTTTAAACAACTACAATTGAACAACTGCTACGTGCAAAAAGCGTTGGTAGCAACGTACCCCTAATACTGTATTCAGTTCTGGAAATTAGTTTATGAAGTGTAGTGTGGAACGAACTATTTCTTCTAATTTCTATTTCAGTCCTCCAATCCTCTAATTATAAAGTCAGTCACCTTTTTCAGTTTCAGTCCGTAGTTTAAGGTGGCAATAGTAACGAAGGTCGAAGTTGTACATCATAGTTACGTAATTTGTATATTAAAGGTAACTAAATTAATAAAAAGTTACGTATACGAAATAAAAACTAATTCCAAAGCAAACGTTTTTCTGAATTGTAGTTCCTGCAAGCTGAATGGTGTAAAGGCTTCCTCTTGTTTTCCTGTATTAGTCGCTGGTCGCAAGATTTAATTAAACATGTCTGAAGATAAAAGTAAAGGGGATGCCGGTGTCGCAAATGGTCATGTTGAAGATACGCAGGTATAACACACAAACGGAACCGTTAACTCTTTTTTGTATTGCCGTACTAAATTCGAGTATTTTTTCAGATTTTCCACCCGGCGAAGAGTTTGTCGGAAAATGCTCATGTCAAGTCAATGGAAGACTACAAGAAGAAGTACGACGTATCAGTAAAGGACCCTGAAAAGTTTTGGAAGCAAATTGCAGATGAATTTTACTTCAAGGAACAACAACCGAAAGACGGAAAATTTTTGGATTATAACTTTGATGTTAATAAAGGTCCGATAAAGATTAACTGGCTGAAAGGAGCAAAAACAAACATTTGCTACAATGCCTTAGATCGAAATATTGAAGATAGAGGTCTTGGAGATAGCATTGCATACTATTGGTAAGCACACGTGAGGCAATATTTTTCAGGATTTCTCTATATGTATATGTACGTGGATGGCATGACATTTTTATTTTTATTTTTTCAGGGAAGGAAACGATCCTGAAGATTATTCCAAAGTTACTTTTGCAGAATTGCGAGATCAAGTGTGTAAATTTGCTAATGCACTCAAGTCGTTGGATGTGAAGAAAGGCGACCGGGTTGCCATTTACATGCCCATGGTAGTTGAAGCAACTGTAGCTATCTTAGCATGTGCACGTATTGGTGCTGTACATTCCGTCGTGGTAAGACAATGATTTTCGTGTGCATTAAATGATGGTTATTATTGTGGTAAACTTATACTCTTGCATGCCAACAAATTATTCATTGCAGTTTGGGGGTTACTCTGCTGATTCGTTGGCAGACAGAATTTTAGACGGAAAAGCATCCGTGCTTGTAACTGCTGATGGTGCATGGAGAGGAGACAAAATCATTCATTTGAAAGAAATCAGCGATCAAGTGAGAAAACAATTGTTATGTGACTCTTCTTTGTATATTCCAATTGGTTTACTAATGTTTCAAATTTATCTTTCCATTTTTAAGGCGTTAGAGCGTTGTAAGGATGCTAAACATGAGGTCAAGCATTGCGTTGTAGTGCAGCATCTACCGCGTCTCGCACAGGCTGTAAAGGATGTAACCAAATCTCCTTCGAAAAGAAAGCAGTATGACTACCAGGTAACTTCTAAAATACTACTAAATACTCAATCATCACACAGGATGGGCAAATGCATTAATAATAGAGGTGGTTGCAGATAAAAAGTAGCACGTAGACAGTAGGGTTACTCCCGGGAATCAGTAATGGGAATGACCTTCAATTTGAATTCGGGTGTTTGCTTGGGGAGATATCGCTTTTTAAGTATTTTTAAGAACTTTGAACTCTGAAACATGAATGAGGGGAACTTCATTATCAGGGAACTCCCGGAGTTTTTTCTTGCTCTATTCAGGTTTTGGATAGGGAAGGTGAAAATCTCTAATTGGACACCTTTGAGAAACAGAGTACTGACTCTTCAATGACAACTCAGTACATTGTTTCGTAACAAACAATTTGCAGATATTTGCTTTATTCTAGGCACCGTTCCAAGCACCACGTGACAAATATTATCATGAACTGGTTAAGAATCAGCCGGCTGAATGTGAACCTGAATGGATTGATTCCGAGGATTCTCTTTTTATGCTTTATACCAGGTTGATACATTTCTTCCGATTTTCATAATAACATCATTTATTTGGGTGCTGAATTAATGATTTTGGTTTCTTATTCATTTCAGCGGGTCTACTGGTAAGCCTAAGGGGGTGCTGCATACCAGTGTTGGTTATATGATGTACGCAGCTACAACCTTTAAATACGTCTTCGATTACCAGAAAGGAGACGTGTACTGGTGTACCGCTGATGTTGGCTGGATAACTGGCCACACTTATGTGGTATACGGGCCTCTTCTTGCTGGGTCAACATCGGTGCTGGTAAGATGTGACCAATTGATTTGAAAGTCATAAGCTTGGCGTCATCTTTACTTTTCGTTAAGCTATTTGATATCTCTAATTTGAACTGTGTTGTCTCTTATTTTATCTTTTAGTTTGAGGGTACACCCTTTTACCCTGACAATTCCAGACTTTGGGCTATAATTGCGAAGTACAAAGTTAGCAAATTTTATACTGCTCCTACTGCAATCAGATCTCTAATGAAATTTGGAGATGCCCCGGTCAAACGGTAATATTTCAAAAAAAAATGAAATTTTAATTGATTGTGGGCCAATCTTTTTATTATGTATTGACTAACTTCGTTTATCTGTTCTGTAGGCATAATCTGGAGTCATTGGTTGTTCTTGGGTCCGTCGGTAAGCTCTTTTATTCCAGATCAGACGTGTTAGTGTTGCAACGTTACGCAGGTGCACCATGCTACATTCAAACAGTGGACTGAGAATGAGTATTGTTTTTGTATTGTACTTAAAGGCGAACCCATTAATCCCGAAGCGTGGCTGTGGTATCATAGAGTGGTCGGCAATTCTTCTTGTGCAATTGTTGATACTTTTTGGCAAACTGAAACTGGTGGTCATGTTATAACTCCTCTACCTGGTGCTACACCAACTAAACCTGGTTCTGCGGTTAGTTTGTATAGATTATAAATTCTATAATGCTATTGAAGGCAGCCATGAAATATGAATTAGTTCGGTTTCCTAAATACAGCGGACTAATGGCAGGCAAAAAGCTTAATTACACTTTTTGATGGACAGACTTTCCCATTTTTCGGTGTTGTACCTTCACTGTTTGACGAGGAGGGGAAAGTGATTGAAGGTCCCGGTGAAGGCTATTTAGTGTTCAAGCAGCCATGGCCGGGCATGATGAGAACAGTCTACGGTGATCATGAAAGATTTGAAACAACGTATTTTAAGAAATTCCCGGGGTATTACTGCACTGGAGATGGTAAATAATGGAAATATATGTAGCATTACCACTACTAGCATTTACATGTGTACAAATTAGGAGCAATTGCGAAGTCTTTGATCTCCTTAGAAGCGTTAACCAGAACTCAAAATTTTATTTTCAAGGTGCTCGACGAGATGAAGATGGTTACATATGGATAACAGGAAGAGTTGATGACATGCTGAATGTCTCTGGGCATCTGCTTAGTACAGCGCAGGTCGAATCGGCACTGATTGAACATAAAAGTAAGTAATTCGAGGCCATTCTGAAAAAAGTAGCTGTTGTTTATTTATTTGTTACATTTTTTATCTATGATCATAGGTGTTTCTGAATCAGCCGCGGTAGCCATGAACCATGCCATCAAAGGAGAGGCTCTTTACTGCTTTGTAACCCTCACGGATGGTTGTGAATTTAGCACCCAGCTTGTCACCGAACTAAAGAACAAAGGTTTACAAATTTTTACTTATTACCGCAATTAGTAGATACTTCATGTCTTTTAAAAATTATGTATATTATAAATCTTGTTGTTCGCTCAATTTTGTATTTAGTACGTGAAAAAATTGGAGCATTTGCGACACCTGAAGTTGTTCAGTTAGCTCCAGCGCTACCAAAAACACGCTCAGGTAAAATAATGCGTCGAATCTTACGTAAGATTGCAGCTGGAGACTCTGATTTCGGGGATACATCGACTTTGGCTGATGAGTCTGTGGTTCAGTTGCTGTTGCAACACAGACCGAAGGATTTAAAGTAATTGCTGCGTGCAACATGTCTGTTTGTAGTATGGAATTACGAAGTTCAGTGTAAATCTCAAGCTTAGATGGCTGATGTAAAAATTCGGCAGCCTGGTAATATCAATGTAATGTCGAACTGAAAAATGGTTGGAATACCATTGTCAGTTAGTAGTGTGAACCAAGCAAAATAGACAACGTAGATGTAAGGTCTAGATAAGAAAAGAGATATAATAACTTTGAAGTACCTATCCCTGTGTAGCACAGAAAGTATTAACAAAAGTCCATTCTAGCTAAATACTTAACGGTGGCATATACACTGAGTGTTTAGATGCTCTGTTTTGATTTTTATGTTTAGGGTTTATTGCTCCACCCTCCACCTGAATGTGCAGGTATTATGTTTTAAATTATGTAGCTTCATTATTGTCTTTTTGTGCGCATGGATTATATGTACTCGTGTATTTTTTATTGTTAGTACCAGCAGACGCACATTCGGCGGAGATAGAAACGTAATATCACTTCAGTTTTTGTAACTATTGCTTTAACATTGATTATAGCATTATACCAGCAAGCACAATTTAGTTTAATAAGTTAAAGTATATTATCTAATTAGATCGAGTCAGTGAAATGCTCACCATGGTTTGCTTCGTTGTGGTGCAAAGATCAAATTGGAAATATAAGTGCAAATTCTCAGGTACATTGTACATTCTTGGAGCCAAGAATGCAGTCAAGAATTGGAGTCCACATTCACGTTACTTGAAACATGATTATGCATTTCGTAAGCGTTTGTATTGCTATAGCCTTCGCTCAAATTGCACGGTACAAGATGTCTCTCACTAAATGTGTTGAAGTCCATATTATAATTACGTTGTGAAATATATGAATTCGGTAAATTCAACATATAACCATCATATCATTGCTGGCTTCCGTTTCGTATGGGTGTGCCACGCTTGATCCAAATCTTGTATTTGAAGTTTGCTGTCTCACCGACGGAAACATTTATTTTGATAGAATTTTGAATAACGACTTTCTGTTTAGTTGCCGTTTGTTTTGACTGAAGTACAGGTAGAAATTGTGCATTAGATGCAGACATGTTGTGGTCTGCAATATTTTTATTTGTAAATGACTGAAAGTATATATTGGTTGGTCACGATTTGTATGTATGTATGTGCATATATTGTTATTCGTGGATGAATATAAATGTGCAAGGCTTGTATTTAAAAAGCTGTATTTTGCCATGTTCGAGTATAACTGCAGTTGTCTTCTTTTTCGTTAGTAAGTTAACTGTGCTAACCATTACTTTGTAAACTACTTACTACTCAATGGGCGGTTAAAACAATGTTCGACCTTCATGTGTATAAACCATATATGCACGAAGTTTAGATCTTCAGTGTCACAGCTACTTTTCGGGTGTTCCGCACCGCAGGTGCATTCTTGAGATAAAGATAAGTTAGAAGCAAAATACGAGCGGGTAAAATGTGTAATACCTGTCAGCAGGCCTTGAAAATACATATCATATTTATCTTTAGTTCATCACATTATGGCCCATTTTTCAGTTTCCCTATACGGCCAATGATTTTATTACTCAAGCATTTAAATCTATACACAATTGTAAACGAAAGAAACCTGCAACAATTAGTATTGTGATATGCCATAAAAGCAGAAATGTATGCTATAGATATAGATATATTTACTGAAGTAGCATAATAAATTGGAAGAATAACAAAAGAGTATTTGCGTTTATTAATTCATTATTTATCGTTCGAATTCATAACAATACATGAATTAAACAAGAAAAATTGACACGTTATTCCACTACAAACCGATCTCGTATGCACAGCCATTCAAGTTATGAGTGGATATCACCACTGGGCTTGTGACGCTCCATTCATACCAAACACTCCTTTCCGTACTGCAACGGCGAAAACGAACGACAATAGTTTCGTTTTTCTTAATTGGAACCGGGTTCTAAACAATTTCAAAATATTATCAGCAACAAAAACAATTACAACCAGTGAATAAATATCAACTTCTTAACTGCAGGTTTGATCTGCTTAACCAAATTTAGATACCTTTATAGGAAAATAAATGGGAAACCAGCTTAGCATTCCCTCGGTAAAGGTCGACGGCAGAATACTCATCATGATACCTCCGAAAAGTTCTGATTCAAAGTACCCCGCAAATCCACTCAGCATGCAGTCTTCTTTAGCTTGAAACTTCAATTCCAAGAACCGATCGTTTGTATCATTAGGTACTGCAATAAATCGGCAGAAGGTAAAATAATTATCTGCACTAATGTTTCGAAAGATTTACACCGGCCTAGGATAAACCGTATTGTTAACTTACCTTTATTTGGGTGATGGAATGTAAAAAGCTCTTGCGGGGGTGCTATATCGTACTTGTTTTTCATATGAACAACATACGGGGTTTGATAGTGTGCTGCCTCAGTCTTCAAATTTTTATCAGGTAAATAGTTCACTTCTGTGTGGAGTTTAGCTGACATAATAGGATGAACATACGATGTATAGTTTTGCGGTATCATGATTCCATCATCTACAAAACAAAGAATACAAATAAATATTCTACCCAAAAGTAGGCAGGACTGATATCATTCATAAATATGAATTACAACAGTAAATCGAAGAAAGTGCTTACCCTGTAAATACCGTTGGGCGCCATCCAAACATTCAGGAGATAATTCATTGTCCCCAAACGATCCCAACAATTCGGAAATGATAATATCACCTTTCACTGGGGGATTAAACTTCCGCATGTCGGAATGTACAACGATCACATCAAATCCTAATTCTTTCCATAACGATTTTTGAAGATGTAAAAGAGTATTAACAGCGTTCCTGTTTTTTTCAACCGCATACAAAATTATAGGCCTATTGGTTTTCTGCGACGCTTGGATAGCGGCTTTCACAATCGGTCCCCTACCAGCCCCCAATACCATCACCACCCTATGGAATGAGCAACAATATTAACGAAAAGTAATAAAATAATTGTCCTGCTATGATAACCTGGCTATGATAACGAGGCTCTGAACTACTGCAGACAAACAAAAAACTTACAACTTTTCTGAAGTTTCTTCGGGCTGCTTGCTCACTAATGCGGCACAAATTGCATCCTCGTATAGAACATATTTGATTGGATCTTTCTCAAAAACCTCATAAATCTGCGATTCCAGATTGTTCATGAGGGGTTGTAGAGGGGACTGTAAATAGTCATTGTATCCAGCAACCCAAGAATCCTCGATGTTCGTTTCTTCCTGCAAAATTAGTTAAAGCGAACAACTGTTATTTACTACTGTAACCTAACCAGTTACTGATCCTGACATTTGAGAGGTACGTACGAATTTTTTGTGCAGGTAATCAATATACTGCCGGTAGAATCTGTGCTCTTCCTTTAATGGGCCGTTAGGATTGATCAGTACTTGATTAGTTATGGCAAAAAACCGAAGCAGAATATGCTGGTGCACTTTCGTTAGAACAGGGTATCCTTTAGCGTTTTGCACGAAAACATCTAGATCCAATAATTAAGCAAAGGTTATATATGCATGTACTATTACGACAAGCACCATAGTTATGAATCAAAGTCATTTTTATACCTGTTGGAATTATTATAGCTTTAACGGGTTCCCCAAGCCATCTATCTATTTCTTCCTCCGGTGGTACGTTCACAGACATTTGCAAGGCCACACCAACTCGTTTTTCATAAACACATTCTGCGTGAAAAGCTGACCAACTAAATTAAAGATCAAAACTGATGATATTTCGTTGTTCGTAATGACATGGCTTAAAATGCGAAACAAATTACAAGAAAACACTCACGTATACCACCCGCTGCGAGTTTCGCCATCACTGACGCTGGAGTTCCAACCATTCAAGCCCGCTTCCTCGGTCTGTAACATAGGCACGCGGATCCAAATCTAAAGGCAAAATATCATTACCAAATTACGGTTAGTCTTAATTAAAGCAAGATGGAAGGTTGTATGAAGCAGTTAAAAAGTACAAAATAACGAGACGCATTACGCTATTCACGTATTCGGTGATTTTCCCATGAATTAACTCTGCCATGTTAGCAGTGTATTTCGGATCCGGCTCCACTAGTATAGCTGGAGCATTCAAATGCATGCAGTAGTCAACTTCATACTTGATTAAATCCGCTGCCTTCTTTCGAATCAATCTGTTGTCAGATGCCAGGTATGAACTTAGATTAGACACTTGACCCACGAAAGAATGAGACCAATCTGAAAAATTAAGTTTTTGAACGTTAGCTCAATATAAGTTTCTTCACATTAACCTGCTTCCCAATCCCTTGAGCAAGTAAGGTGCCAAGTTGCCAAGATCTCGAGCTCTGTGCAACTAAAAAATGTGTTTACCATACTCACCCGTGGAAAGTAATGACAGATCTGAGAAGGAAAATGGTTCCGCCACCTCATTACTCTCTGCTTTCAAGAATTTCTCCGTGACCTCAGCCTCAACCACCGGTTGACACACATAATCGTACCTGAAAGCAACAAAATAATGTCACATGCACAATCTTGAAATGGTTCAATATCAAATCACTCCGGATTAAAATTGAATATGCTTCCACCGGTTTAGCCTACAAATCCCAGAAACTCTCACTACGATACAATTGTAATCCAGTTACATTACTTATAGATTACGAAATGTTAAAAAACAAGCATGTATACTCACCCCACGGTCCTGGAGAATGCCAGACCAGAAGCAACATCATCAACTTTATTTAAAAATACCCCAACAGCCAACTTCTTCCCCATGACTCCTACTTGTCCCCGTCTTTCTAATTAAAACTAAAACACTACACAGTCGTTTGAATCAACAATATTTGATTTATAAAACGCTATAAAAAAGAACGCGGCTCCGTTGGCACTGATAATATCCCCGATTTACCGAATTTATCTCACCAACTTAATCCCCGCCCGTATCCTCCGCAGTAAATCAAACGACTGGAATGGTATCACCAAAAAAAAAAACTAAATGTCCGCTCTTTCCTTTTTCCACCTCTCAAACACAAGTTTAATATGTATAGCTACATATATTTTTAAACAAAATCTATCACAAATTTAATCGGTCTCTGGACCACCTGGCCGCGCGACAAAGAAATCCTAGCAAAATATTTTAAAAAAAGGAACCTTTGTTGTATATTGTTTCTATGTATTAAATTCTTCCTAGACACGCCAATCCACCATTGTTTAGAAAAGGAGAAGCACAATCATGCTGGAATCCAACTCGGTGTGGTGTGTGTGTGCTTTTTTTTTTTTTTGCCTTTAAAGTCGATTAGAGGGAAAAATTGCATGCGTCACGTGGCGGGAGAGCAGCCAAGAATGTCTCTCATTTTTCCATTAAAAAGGATAATGCATATTACAAATATACTTTTAACGGTTAACGACGTATACCCATTTTTAATTTTGTGTATATATGTGTATATTATAAATCCGTGGAAAAATTAATACGGAAATTCATTAAATTAGTAAATCCCCAAAAGGGGACATCATTTTATTCAAATGAAATTGGTTGGGCGTCCCCGTCGTCAAATGAACGTTATAAAACGTAACAGGGTTACTCCAAGGAGATTTCTAATAGGCCTAGCGATTACAAGGAAGGAATTTCAGATTTAAAGAAAAACGTTTGCATATATGCAAATTAACCTGGACGCCTGAGGGAAATGCTTAAAAAGGATATGAATACAAGTTGGTGATTGGTGATGGTATATATTACTATCGTATATACATACCATGGCATGCCTTGTTTTGACCTGGGGTTCTAAGGTCAAGGGTCAACCGATTAAAGACATTGACATTTCCAAGAACCAATGGGTGCCTTCGGAAATTAGATTAAACTTATTAATACGTATTTGTGTATCTGCGTATTATTTTAATTTCATATGCATCTCTGTTTGTGGTCTGTACATACATATATATAAATGCAGTGTAAATATTATTATGTATAATATATGTATCTATGGATTTAAAAGTATTTGTAGTGTATGTAGTGCTTATGTATCTGCATGATAAATACAAATGACGTGAGAGGGTTCTAAACGGGATTCGTGTCTGGTTCCTTTTTAATTTTTTTTTTTTTTTTGAGTTAAAAAATAAATTTAACGGCCATGAACTGGATAGTGAGTGATATTAGGTGAAAGACACATTAGAGCTCTGCGTGAGTAATTGTTACATAGAAACGTCTGTCTTTTTATACATCCTTTTTGTTTTTTTTTGTTTTTTTTTTTTGGAACTCATCTGAAGAGAAAGTTGGCTGAATGAAGGGAAAGGACTTAGGCAATGGTATCCGGGGAATGTCGTGTCATTTTCGGGGAATGGACACAGTGTCTCAACGTCTGTGAAAAATTATGTTAATGTTTTTTTTTCCTCTCCCTTGTTAATGTTTTCTTATTAGTACCATACATAATTGTCAGTGAAGCACCAGTGCATGACATTTTCGGGGGGTTTTAAACCCGGGAGTCTTTATATTTATTTATACAAATTCTCTCCATATATTTGACTAGGATGTTGGGAAAGAAGAGACAAGAAAGAATCGAGGAAGAAAAAAAAAAGATGTGTGACGGCGAAAATAACCGTGGTCGGACGGTGTTCGTTAGAGATTTGGTATAGTATAGAGAGGGAAGGGGGAAAAAGTGGAAAGCAACCTGAAATAGAACAAGTTTAAAGAGAATCCTGAAAGGCGTTTTCCTTGTCGGGAGACGTGTGTTTTTTTTTTCACAAGCTGTCTTTCCAGATAGCTTCAGGAATACACAGGGACATCATAACAACCTGTGTCTTCCACATGGAATATTCATATGCCTTGTCTATAAGTATGTTCAGAAAGTAAATTTTTTTTTCTCCGTTTATATGCCTCAACTTTGGACTTTCTGCAGACATTGTCTCTCATATTATACTTATGCAAACCTGGTGAACTTTTTTTTTTTAAACTTCTTTCTACATTGAAGATCGTAGCAGGATTTTAGCTTCAGCACTAAGTACATCCACCCCTAAAAAGTTTTGAAAAGCACCCAAGTTTCTTTCTCTCTCACTTTCTCGGTTCTTAACCATTGCAGGTTCATCGTGTGAAGCTTCAAGAAGTTTTCAAAGGCATACGGATGCAGTGCCATTTGCTTCTAAATACTTTATGTATGTACGGATAATACCGGATAATACCCGGTTCCGTTAGACTACATCATTGTGTAAATTAACATAAGCATATAGAATATAAGGAATCTCAAATAATGTAAGGTATATGGTACACCGGGGAATATCAGCTTGCGAATCTTTTTTTTTTCTTCGGTTTTTTTTTTCACAGGATACATTAACGAAGTTACACATTTCGTCGTCAGGACAAGAGGTAGTAGTAGTAGGAAGGGGAATCACCGAAACGAAACCACGGCACGTCGTCATCATAACATCAGCATCCGAAGGATTTTTCTTCTTCAAAAAGTGCGGATCCTTTCCCTTGTTTTTCTATAAGCCTACACATTTTTTGATTACTTATTTTTGCGGCTTCGTTACCACCAGTCAACCCGGCCGTGGAGAATAAGGGATCAAATTTAGTTTTTTTTATTTTACTAAGCAGTCAAGACTGAATCAAAATACACGGTTCACTGCAAATTTCCTGCAACAAAATAGTTCAGTGTGCCCTGGCCGTAGTTTCACACGTCGCAGTGTCTGTGTCTTCTTAAATTCGTCCTTTTAATTGCTGGTCCAACATCCAATATTCAGCTTCTTCCAACTTTCCTGGTCGGAATCACCAAAGAGCATCAACGGGCATACCTTTCTTTGATTTCCTTAATTTCAGGGTAGGTGACTTTTTTATATGTATATAGCTTGAAGGTGAAAGTAATATTCTATAGATATGTATACTTATGTATATGTACGTACATGTAGCTAACATAGTGTGGAGTGCAATTGACGAAGGTGAAAGCAAGGAGTAAAGTACAAATTGATGGGATTTAAAAATTAAAGGGCATTGCAATAACCATAGCCCTTTCTATTTCTCTCTGTCTCTTTCACTCTCTCTCGCTCTCTCTCTCTCTCTCTTTCACTCTCTCGCTTTGTCTCTTCCCAATACCTTGGAGTCCAATAATAGCGTCTCCGTATATAGTCCTCTCCCACGGATTGTATGTGTTTGTTTTAAGTTTCTGCCTACTCACACAAGCTTTTGCCTGTTAAATATTTAACCTTCGCCTCAGCCGGGTAAAATATATACATGTGTGTCTTTGTCTGAGACATGCTTATTTTTTTTTGCCTGGTTGCAAGGAACCTTGGAATTTGAATCCTATATCAAATCATAAATATTAGTCAGAACATTCTTACAAGTGGGTAGAGTATGTTGTGTTAGCTTCTTTTTTTTTTAAAAAAAAACTTTGTTTTGTTTTCGTCAGTTGCCTTCATTTCTCCTGTTTTTATACGTGATTCACGAAAATATGTTTACTCATTACGCACGTTGATTCAAGTGCTTTTCCCCCTAAAAATATCCTTTCATCAGTATTATTTTTACTGTGGCTGAAGGAAAGGCAGTAGTTACGAAGTGAAGGCATTGGGAGGAAGGAAGCGAAACAGAGCTGAATTTGTGCAAATTGTTTGTTTATTTTAACGAAATATTAGTTTTTACACCGGAGTCTTTGGCGACTTACAGGTAAAAGTTAAAAAAAAAAGTCTCATCCTTCCGAGTGACGTATGCTTTTAAGTACCATTAGTGGGTTTCAAATTTCTAAATTCTAATTATGTGTGGTGATTTATTATAGCTTATATACATACATATGTCATAGACGTAGACCCTATAGGTTTTATGGAAAGTTGGAGTAAAAATAAAATTGACGGAATTTAATTTTGATGTTGTATCTAGGTAGAGGATTTCACATTTAAGGTAAATTTCTGAGCCAAGATGTCCAAAGGGTTGAAACCGCCGGCATGGAAGAGGCCCAAGACGAAGATTTACGACTACAATTACAATTTGGGAGAGCATTACTACAAGCCTCATTTGAAGCATATGGAGTCCCGCTTTCAAAATCGGGCTGCGTCCCCGCCGAAAGCTAAAACCTTTGCAGAACGCTTTGCTGAGGATCCGGTCTATGGAAATAATTCGCCTTTTGAATTGCGTAGTTCTGTGGAAAGGCCCACCTTTGAAGGCTCTTCCATTCCTCCACGTCGTGTGTCTTTACAGGAAGACTTTGGGAGGGACATGGGTGAAAGGAGTGAAAGACGGCGTCCCCTCTTTGAGTCCCGGGGATTGACTCCGGATTTGGATGACATGATCCAAAGTCGTCCACCTCGCCCTCGCCTGGACTTTGGAGAACGTTTGTTGGATGCTGCGGGTCGAAGACGAGGACAAGGATTAGGGGATGAATCCGCTGGCTTTGCATCCGGACTTAATACTGCGGATTTTGATGAAGCCTTTGATGAACCATTTTTCCAACAGAGGAGGAAATTACTCCCACCACGCTCCGCGGATGCCGCTCTCTCCTCTGAGGATCCTTTCAAGAAACGATTTGAGTCCCTCATGAATACTGCGGATGATGATGACTATATTGCCAATGCCAAGAAGGACACTGATAGTATTGTGGCTGGATTCCGATCCAGGATGCGAGCCCGACGACAACGGGATGAGGAGGCTGGAGGGGAAGATTCCCAAGGCATTGAATCCCGTGTGGACCGCATTCGTTCAAGAGCTAAGGCCCGCTTGGCCGAGCTAGAAGATGACTTACCCGCTCTCAGCCTTCGTGACACCAGCCGTAGTCGGGGTCTTCGGGATTTAGATGATTTTGACTCATCCGCTCTCTCATCCGCTACGGGTTCTTCTAAAACTGTGCGAATCAGTAAAAGGACCATCAAAGCTTCCGTGGAATCCGATTAAAGAGATAAAAAAAAAAAATCATCCCGTGTTCAAATGAAAAAAATTTTCAAACCAAAAAGTACTGGCTATATACGCATACATCCTTACGTACAAGCTCTAATGAAAATAATCATACAAACACCATTACCCTATACATAGATATTTTACTGTCGTTATTTACCCATGCTCGTTATTGTCACAAATAATACTTAGTGAATTAGTACTTCCACCACCAAGCGCACGTGCAGTGTTCCTCGCACATTTTAAATATAATTGTACCTTAAACGTACCGTGGAATTTCAAGCTACACCGTTTCATTACCATTTGTTTTTTTTTTTAGATCTTGCAGGGATTTTAGAATCAATCTATTGTTGCAAACAGCATTGGACTTTAGGTTCGAAATGTATAACATAAAAAGTTCCCAATACGTCCATGTCAGATACAAATGTATACAAATTGCTTAAATTTGTTTCTAATTTATTTAGTGTAAAATTTAAACTTCGTCATAATATAAGGTATTCATAATTGTAACCCCAAAAAACGTCCTGCAAGACTGCTGAAAATTTAAGCGACATCAAGTATAAAAAAAACGAAATCGTGTTTCTATTTGATGATATAATTTGACTCAGTTTTCTCTATCTTTATGAATAAAAAATGTTTTTTCTTCATGGAACTTAAGAGAGAGAGAGAGCTGGAGTAATCCATCCATTTTTTATGGGTTGTATTTTTATTTTCATTTCATAATAACTGGCTAGCTATTGTGTACAACTAACGTGTTTGTATCAAATGACAAGGACCAAAGAAAAGGGGAATGAGAAAATCAGAATATTCGAATTCATTGTAGCTGTAGTGTGAAATTGCATGAATAAATTTCACACTCCGGTTTTTATTAGGAAAAAGCGCATTTGAAGAAATATTATTTATATTCTAAATATGCTGTTACCCATGACGAGTTTAATGGATGTTTTCTTGCCTCCATGAGTGCGCGTATACAGAGGATAACGAATGAATCAAGGGTTGTACTCCACCACCATTTTGGAGAGTACATGTCAAATACATAATATGGATAACATGGGAAGAAATTGAAAAGTACTTTTACCACCAATGAAATTTTATTTTTGGGGTCAGAATGCATTTCTTTCAGCAAGTGCATTCCATACAATGATACAATTCACTCCCAATAATTACCCACTTCATACATTGCCACCGACCGTTTCCGTTTAAATGCGAATTTGTACATAATTTCCCTCTGATAATAATTCTCTATACACGTCCCACTTGCTCAGGTTTCCACGAAACGGAAGGTAACCACAGAGTTTTGAGGATGCTCTTTTTCTCTGTAAACATATGTCAATAGGACACATATCGAAAGGATTGAAAGCTCCTTCATGAGCCTATAATATATATGACATTCACAAGAGCGAAGAGAGTTGGCATGGAATTTTCACATTTTCAGTTGTGCTCAAATTAAAGAGAAAATATTGCAGACACCTCCACATTACTCTGGTTGATTTAACCAATCTAAATTTAGCTGGGCTTCCATGCAGCCATGTGCAGACCAAGTCTTATTCCACTGTACAGTGGCAAATTGGAATCGTTTTATTTCAGCTTTAGTGGGTTGTAGGTGGCATCCACACACATGGAAGTTGTGAATACAACACTTGGTGGATCACTCAAGAAAAAAAAATTCCCTTTATATTATCACAAGAGGAGAAAGAAGAGGGAGAGAGAAAAACACGCTGTTACTCTTTTTCTTATCCATTACACATCCAACTATTTTTCTCTCATTCTCAACTCGATGAAACACTCTCCTTTTGTATTTTTACTGCCCGCCAGACGTTCGAAAACTTGCTCTTTTTTGACCTTCCCCTACTTTATTCAAGGCCAATCATAATTTTTTCTCCTTTCATCTTCCCAAACATGTTGTAGAACCACTCCCGAATTTTTTTTTTCGTGTTGTGCCGTAGTGATAATTTAAAATTTTAATATTCAACTTGACACTTTATACCCGCATCATTTCTTCTCATGCAACTTTATTTATGCAAGGTTATTACATTTTGTAACACCATCCCTACATACATCTCCACAAATGTCCGTGTTCTTAGCACATGTGTGCTTTATTGGGGAGGTGTCGGAGGAAAAAGGAGGGAGGGAGAGAATTGGAAAAGAGAGACACTGAGAGGGAATGGAGAGAGAAATGAGATAGAGACAAAGAAAGAAGTTGAAAGGGGTGGGAAGAAAAAGTAATATAATCCAATGTTATGACATTTTGCTCTTTCACTTCACGCGACATAAAATCGGATAAAGGATTTGTTTTGCATGCATATCCTATCATGACAACGTTCCAAGGTAATTACATGCGTATACCTGGGATATCTATACAAAATAAAGGATTTCCAATTACTTGACAAACATTCACAATAGTTCAAATTGCGAGGAAAGTGACAATATTAATTGATCCGCAGGGCACATGTTGAAATCTGTAAGTATTTTCTCCTTTCTCCCCCTTCAATTCTTATTTTTTTCCGCTTCTTTATAGACGTCGCAGCTGTCTTGAAGACAAGGTCTTATCCTGACTTAGTTTAACATCTTCTTTCTCATTCTCTTTCCGTTATTAACACTCACTCCTAGCCTATGCTCAGATACACACACAAAAAAAATCCAATAATCTATTTATGAAAGGATTGTGCTTCGCTTATTCCTAATTACACGTGTGCAGGAGGGGTTGCGGTTGCTGTATATTTATAGGAGGACGAGAATTCCTTTTAATATCCAGGAATGTGACATCCTTCTAGCGGAATTACATCCTCTACAGGCCGGCTGCAATTGTTCACAATTGAAAGCTGGTTAATACGCCACTATAAAGTTATACTCTTTGAAACATTTGACATCTGATTGGCTTGGTCGAAAATACTCATTTATTCTTTGTAATACCATCGGGTGATAAATTTGATTTTCATTCATATTTTGAATTAAAAGGCAGTTTTTTTTATTATCTTTAATATAGATAAGAGCATAAATTATGGACACGAATCTGCCCAGACAATAAATGGTGTTTGATTCGGGCGATATAAGTTTTACATATCCATGGAGGTTTTCGACAAGCTCGGAGACCCTGGCGGTATTGGCAAAGGCGTTGCTCTCAAGAAAAAAAAGGATTGTCTTTTTGCTGTTTCCTTGCCTCAAGGAATCATCTCATATCAAACGGAGGATGCACCTCTTCTTCTTCTTCTTTTTCTTCTTTTTCTTCAAAGTGACACACTTGATTACTTGGCCCGGTGAAATAGCATAGAGGCTGACAGTTGGGAAGGCTCTTGCGTTTCTTATTATTAATTTCGTCGTGCCATAAACTTTCATTCCAATCCAATTACCTAATTATTACATGGCCTCCTCGCCAAAAGATTATGCCGCAGCAGATCATACGGCTTTGTTCTTGCTGGTTCATCACACATCTTCCACCAAAGATTAAATGAGGTATGTGTGAAAACATTTTTGAACAAAATATTTATAGGAGATATCATGACAAAGGCCGTTGCAGGAGTGCTAACAGGGGAAACGTGAGACAAAGACGCCTTTCTCCACAAGAAACGCTTTCTCACATTTCCCTCAGTCACACAAGAGGGAGCAAGAGGAAGTGAAATGGACGGAGCAACCAGGTTTTTCATCATCGCATCATTGCCAAAGAGATTCCTTTGTAGCCCTAAAAACGGATTTGCTATAAGGATGAAAATTGTTACCCGCTCCGCTATCTCAAAAGTGTAGTAGCCATCTGTCATGTAGTGATTTCCAATGACCTTGTGTGTCTCTATAATAGCATTCACGCCGCAAATGAGTCTTGAAACAATTTTTTTTCTTCTCCTCTCTGACTGTGGTGATAGGAGAAATAATTATTTAAGAGATGTATTTTCACCGAACTTCCCCCCCCCCACCTCTACTCCTTTTGTCTGACTTTCAAATACCTTTACATGTGCATAATCGTAGCATGTTGTACGAAAGGATGGGAAATACCGACCTTGCATACAGGCTACAGTATCGCGGTGTAACATTAAGAATAGATGTGTTCAGACACAATTTATGGAGGATATTTTTTTTATCAACCCATGATAATAATATAGAAATCAATTTTTCTTCTTCCTTTCGGAATGTATTTTATATGATACAAACCTGGGGTTTGGCTGGAGGAGGATAGATAATTAAAGAGAGGAGAAGAGAGAGAGAGAGAGAGAAAGAGATGGAGACATATGGGCACATTTAGAAAGTATAGTATGCTTAAAACCGATTCTATTACTCAGCACTCAAATCCCTTGGTGTCACTGTCGGGGTTTTTTCTTCTTGCTGGATGGTGAATAAAAATATGAATAAAGTGTTGGCAGAGAAGAAAGAGAGGTCGTGAGAGGTTGATCGATTTATAACTAGGCTATTGGTCTTCTTCCCTCCTTCGTCAAATGATTTAATACTACTCACCATACATCTTTCATTTATTATTATTGTTATAACACACGTGTATTTTTACACACGGAAACAAATGGATCCATTATGATAAGGAAAAAATAGGATACTATACATTAAACTCCCCATGCATTTGTGGAGGCTAAAAAGGAGGGACATATGCAGGGAGGTAAAATGAGCACAGGAATTTTGTTGGCAGAAAAAGCTCATTTATTAGTCTGTGTCCACGACGAACATTCTGAGTTGGAAAATTAAGTTTTTTTTATTTCACTCTAGAACTCTTTCCTTTTCTCTCCTGTCTTTACCATTTTATCTCCTTTCTTTCCCGCTTTTATCCCTTTCTCTCGCTATTCCTCTTTCAATCCCTTCTCTATCTCTCTCTCTTTCTCTCTCTCTCTCCTCTCTCTCTCTCTCTATTACTCTTTTATTCCTTTTCCTGTCATTTCTTCTTTAACTCTTTTCTCTCGCTTTTTCTCTTTCAATCTTATCTCGCTCTTTTCCTTGTTTATTCATATCTCTTTCCTTTCCTCTGTTCCTCATATCTCTCATTTTTTCTCTTTTCACCCTTTCCCTTCCCGTTTCCTCTTTTATTCCTTTCTCTCTCCTTTTCTCTAGCATACCTTTCTGTCTCTGTTTCTCGTTTACTCCCTTCTCTCCACTTTCCTCTTGTATACCTTGCTGTCTCCTTTCCTCTTGAATATTTTTGTATCTTTTCCTCGTTTGTGGCTTTCTCTCTTCTTTCCTCTTGCACACCTTTCTGTCTCATTTCCTTTTTCATTCCTTTGTATTTTCCGTTTCATTTTGCGTTTCATTCTGCCTTCTTTAGTCGCTCCTCTTTGTCTATTTCTTCTTCAGCTTCTCTTGTGTTTCTCTTTCCCTCTTTCACTCCCCCTTCTTGCTTTTTCCCTTCCCCTTGAACACACTGAGTACACTCGATGTACATGAGCCGGAGAAACAATGCTGGAAACGTGAAGAAAATAGCTTGGCCCTAATTCTCTACATGTCATGTCAGAGTCAATGGAAGCATTCTTCTCATGACTCAAAAAGAATTCTTTGCAGATGATGGGAGTATTAAACAGTAACACTGTGCACGAGAGAGAGCGAGTGGTGAATGTGTCTCAGGGTAGAAAAAAAGAAGTCATGTGTGTACTTTCTTTTTTGTTTCATTTGCAACACGAACGACCTTTCTTTTCCTATACGGACTTTATTTACACAGTCGGAAGTATGTATATGTAGTACTTAAATACAAACGTATGTCTTTCTTTGTTCCTATTCAACTCAGTTTGCACACGCTTCCACATGGTGGTGCATCAAAGTCAACCACGACAACGGGAAAGGAGATTGTAACATTTAACACTTGGAAGAGAATTAGCATTTCTGGGGAATTTTTTTTTCTGAAGTTAAAAAATGTGCTTGAACCTTCGGGGAAAAGCGCAACTGGAATGCAGGATGGGATAACAATCGATTTCGTTTCGTCTCTCTGCATGCAATCTCTGTGCATAAGTATTGTATTCCGTACTGTAGTAGAGCCACGTGTAACATGTAAAAATTATATGCTGTTAGATGCGGAAAAGATGCGATATAGAAGTGACCTTTCATAGTGAGGAAAAGCAGGCTGCTATTTATTAATTACCGCAAATAAATCTTTAGGAGAACCAACAATTATGTCTAATTATAGGGTGCAACGTTAGTTTAACTTTGTTATGTTATTAGTAAACCCCAAGAAAATAGTTTCTCCCAGCCACGTCTCCCAAGATTTAGGATGTGTTTCTTCTTCCGAGTTAAGAGGGAGAATTTGAGTGGTTTCTTTTTTTTTCGGGGACGGTTGAATTAGTATAGTATTGTATATATATATGATATATATTTGGGCAAGAATAAGTAAATCCAAGGGTTGTACAGGGAGGTGGCGATGTCTTATTCGTGACATGCGGGCTTTCCACCCCGTTCCCCTTCAAATGCATCATTATTGCCGTCTGTATGCACCGGGTAAAATCCTCATTTGTCTCTTGAGGTCTCTTTGCACGGGAGAAAAGGAGGTCTGTATAGGTGCATAGGTGCGCGCATATGTTTATACAGACATTATGTTACATATTAGTATATAACAATATTTAAAGTCATTCCATCCTAAGACGGGGATTAGGTGTTGGTTCGTTAAAGGGAGGTTTAATTTGTTCCCCTTGGCACGATTTTTGCTTGAGTGCCAAGATAAGCCCTCTTTTCCGTACTACTCATTTATTCAGTTTGTTTTGTTTCACAAAAAAAAAGTATTTTATAAACAAATTAGGGAAAGTATTGCTATTATTCTTCTTTCTCTCATAATGTTTTATTAGGAATTTTATCCTTTAATTTCTAGAAATGTTTATTTTTACTTATACATCCTTACACCAGTTACACTTGATTTATTTTTCAGCAAATTACATTTCCGCCACATTCTGAGACTGACAATGAGGACGTTGAGGGAATGCTTAAGGTTTAATCGGAATAATTGCATTCATGTGTACTTATAAACGAAGTAAAACATGAACAATTTCACACAGAAGGAAAGGAAGGGCTTAATTGTTTACAGAGGCGTTTCCCTTCGCTTGATCCTTGGGAAATACGCTGAAATACTGTTGATTGAATACATTCGCTGATATATATGTATTAGCTTCGAATCCTGGAGTATTGATCAAAAAGTTGCAAGTGGTAGAGCTACATACACCGATTTAAACAGATGTCAAAAGCAGCAATTTTCTTACAGACAGTTTCGGATTTTTGGTTATGTAATCTTATCACAAAAACGCACATACCTATCTATTGGCACGTGTATCGAAATTGAATGATCTCATCCACTTGATTCTCCAGAAATTTTCAATTGACCCTAATGCAAGGTTGGCGATGAAAGTGCTGCTGGGATATAAAGTTCCTGGTGCATTAATTACATTTATGGGAACCGGCGAATGGGATAATTCATGGGCAGTGTTTGCGTAACCTTTTTTTATGTGGAATTTTGGTGTCGCATAGACTACAATTGCTTGTTGCGAGCCAACTCCAACTGAAAATTCGAGGGAAAATGAAACGAAAAAGGCATGTGCAGGTAAATAGTCATTTTTTTTACGATGTTACAGAGCAGGATAGAAGAAAATAATTCATTTTGTGAAAAATTCAATATCAAAATAACTACGCTTTTTACAGATAAAACGAGAAAAAATGCATGTAATCCCGTTAGACAATGCCTTGATTATATTTATTGATTTGTGCCTGTGCTCCTAATTTTTAGCTCCAGCCTTTTGGAAAAACCTGTCTTATGGTGGAAATGAGAAAAGTTGCAAAGTTGGGGAAATGTTAAAAAATAGTATTCCAAGCCATTCGTTCCCATGCCCACGCCATTTCACTGAGGCTTCCACGTATCTGTATTATTCATCTCTTTTGAAGAATAGCAACAAAATGTTTTTAAAAAATGTGGAACTTGAAAGTCACTTTCAAGATTTCTTTTTAGTCTTATAATAAACACGCATACGATTAGCAGGTCCTCTGAACTGAAGTTTAATATTGTCTACAATATTACTTGGTGACCGCCTTGGTGTTGCACGGCACCACCCAGGCGGTCACCAAGTAATGGTTACTTTGGTGGCATCATTGATACTGCGTATTCATACCTTGGATAATTTTTTTTTACTAACAATGAGGTACTTCTTCTTAAATTGTGAAAGCAGACTAAAGGCGCTAAAAATGTTTAAAGTATATTGTTATTAAGTTTGAACAATGATAAAAAAAAAACAGTGGGGGGAAGGAAGTTACAAGCAAAGGGCAAGGGATAGAATTGTATAGAGAAAAATGGCCTCCGTCCAAGACCCGTGACACAACCGGCAATCATTCACTGCCGGGGAAATTCGGAATACAATTAAAGATTTGTAGCAGTAAGAGCTTATGTTATAAGTACTTGGTCCTTGAATATTTCTCCACTACTTACGCAGACAAAGCCTCCCTTGGGCTTCCAAACATTTTCATTCACGACATCATCCTCACTCTTTGTTTAGGACTCTGTACGTCAATCGCGCGTGTAATTTGCGTACTAAACAAAAAAAAACTGACAATTGAGTTGTCAGGCCAGGTTTTGGAGATCCCCCCTTCAATATTGTGACAAAAGGAAACTAAACTAGATATTCTTACTTTACTGAATAAACTAAATATTCGTACTTAAGTGAATAAACTAAATATTCGTTTTACTCCCCTTCCATCATGATTCTACACCACATTCAATTCCAGGTGATTCATTCGCCCTCCACGTGTAGCTTTTTCTAAATTAATCATGGAAGCAGGGGAAGTCTCAGGTTATTTGCTCTTAGTTTGCTAATAAAATCAAATTGGACTGCTTTTAGTGTTCTTTAGTAACAAATTGGGTCAGATATATTTCGAGGCAAAAAAATGCAAACGTTTACAGGCTTTTCTAGTTTTAATTGCTAAATTGAACTTCGATTCTGCACGTGTAAGGGAAATTAATAAATGTTCTCCACATAACCGTACTAGCTGCTATTACTTCAAGGTGTCTATGTTAAGTAAGTATGTAAGTATTTCCATGAAGCATGTGGTTCCATTTCATTGGAAGAGCCTCCTCCCAATTTTTGTATTTGGCTACATACGTTTGTTAAAATAGAATTAAAATGATAGCGGGAAAGCCACAGCATCCTCCTCCGAAGTTCATAACTTATAATGTGGCTTTCACTGCTGAATGCATGATAACTCCCAAAGCCTTTGGGAAAGGCCCTCAACTGTTTAACGCTTTTTCTTTTCTTGCATACACAAGCCCAAAGAGAGAGAGGCAAGTAAATTACGAGCTTTTGCGATTGATGTGGTGCAATCCGAAAGTTACACAGAGGCGACCGAGTGTGATAAATGGCAAAATCTTTTGTACACACACACATAGCCGTAGCGAACACATTTCGAAAATCCAGGCGTTAGGAAGCGTTACATAAATTATTACGAGTTTGGCTCCCTGTCATCCCGCTGTAACAATCACGGCGACGAGGCGGCCATCCTCCTCACTTTCATCGGGTGCATAAAATGCTGATGTGTACACTGTATGATGAAAAAATTATTTTATTCACAAATTTGTTACTTCCGTTCTCTCCTCTCTCTGCTTGCTCTCTCTCTCTCTCCCTTTAAAAAATTGCAAGGGGCATTTATCTTTTTCATGTTGAATGTTTGTCATCATTGCTGTCACTTATGAAAATTAACCAACAAACTTGTTTCCCCTTGAACTCCTGTGACGTTTCAACAAGTGTGCCACACCAGCAAATGTGTTTTTGCGTATCTTTGCGAGTGAATCTATGGAAGGATGCCCTCTTGGTCATGGTTGACTGTTACAACACTTGTGTCTAAAAATGCATCTGTACTGACTTACTAGCATCTTTTTGTACATCTAACATATAACATTTGGATGAAATGGAAACAGTTGTTGCGGCGCTTTTTTTCCTCTTCTTCTTCTTTTAAATTTCATACTAGGAAATTTTGCTATGTTTCTTCAGTAAAATGCGGGAAGAGTGTATACAGATATACGGAAATACGGATTTCTCCCAACTTCTTGCTTCCCATTACTTGGTTTACAAAGGCATACCTTCTTTTTTTTTACGCATTCCCCCAAACTTTCCTATATTTTACAGGATTATAACATTTGCCAGATCGTAATAAATGAACCTGTGAGAATTAATGTAAGAATTTTATATTTTTCAGCATTTTCTACGCTCTTCTTGGCTCACATTTGACTTTTTTTTTTATTTCTAGGCTAACTTTTAAATGTGGGGAAATGGTCTTTCTCTATATGGTGTAACTCCTTTATATTTATATATGTATATGCGAGGGAGGCGAGGACCTCCCAAAAAAAACTGTGTGGTTGGTGACTCATCCAGACATTAAATTTTTCACGTTTTAATTATTGATGCTTTTCGGGATGAATGCCACTCTGGCTTCTCAACCATTTTCGTTCCATTTATTTGCCACTAGATAATTATACCTTGTGTTCTATCCCACTCAATGAGCTCTTTGGTGGTGGGAGGATAGGTAATTTAACAACCTTAAGGATTCCCACGCTCCTTCTTCACATGTTATTTTACCTGTATTAATTCAATTTTATTCATATATTACAAGTATAACTTTTTCTTGTCTACGCTAATTATGACCTACCCCTGGAGGTCGATGGAATAAGTAAAAACTTTTCCGTTGTACATTCCCGCATTGGATGGTTCCAAAATTCGATTTGCATACATATATTTATGTAGTGAACACAAAATATTTCTTTTTAAATGCTGCCAGCCAATGCAAGAAAGCTGCAAGTAGGACTTTTGTAGCAAAAATTCAATGATAATGATCCGGGGAAAATAAATACATTTGTACCATACGTAATTCCTGTACTTCCCACATGTTTTGGTAGGCCTGTGCAAGTTGTTTGAGTTGACAAGGGAATTGCTAAATATCCACTAGACAGAGGCTCCCATCATGAGATGATGTGACGGGCCCGCCCAACTTCCTACAGATTACCTTCCCCCAAAGACATTTCTAAGTATACACACGGATCAAACCAGAAAAAAATAAATTGTGCATTTTCTTCGGATGTCTATGCTTTCAATTGACTTTTAGCCACATTTACCATTCATATGAGCTTTTTTGTATGCTAACCTGAGTATTTAAATGACTACAAGTTTTTTCCCTTCACAAGGACACCTTGTGCGGATTTCTCATGCTCACCCATCTTGCTCATTTCAGGTCAATTAAAAAATCTGGGGAATGACGCATTCCATTCCATGATTTCCGTTTCCATTTAGTCCTGCATGTATTACCATGAATTTATAAAGGCTAATGGTTTCATAGGGGAAATCGGGGAGGCAGACCTAATTGGAATTTTGCTGGACTATAATTTACTTTTTTCTCCCTCAAGCGACCCCATTTTGCCTTGGGAGCCATCATCTGCCTTAATTGATTTGATTTCTTTTGCGACATGAAAAGCCAATCAGACCAGTGACTAATTGAAAGAAGCGACAGCTTTGGAACTCCCTTTGTACGACCCTTTTTGGTACTTTCACCAAAGATATTACTGTGAGGGGGTGTGAAAATAGGACTCAAAATGTTCTGTTTGCGAGTCAGGATGGTGGTTTTCCAAATTGCTTGAATTTTCCTTTTGACAACAAAACGACAATAACAAGGTAATATGCTGGAATTATCAAAATATTGGCTCAAAACTTGTTATATGCTCGTTATGTTGGATTAAAGTCAATATAGAATCCCCTCTCCACGTGCTTTCAGTTTGGGTTTGACAAAGGGAATTAGGTAAGTAATTAGAAAATCTTAAATCCTGTCACTTTCTCAATGACGCTGGGGTCGGGGGAGTAATGTATAATGTGTCAATGTGGGTGAGCGTGCACCTGCAGTGGCTGAGGAAATTAGATCTTCCCAAGTGCCAAGCGTGATAATGGGACAAGTTAGTAGGGGCAAGGGCTCAGCTGCACGTATCCAAAGTATGGGGAGAAAGCGGTTGAGCATCTGTGTAAAACAATTGTTCCACTTGGCTCATTTCATTCACCAAGAGACGTGATATACCATGGTGTTGATGTGCTATCCATATATGCACCGCGAATATAGGACAAGCTATTGCCATATTTCCCCAAGTCTACTTTCTTCTCTCTTTCTACCTTTTTCCTCTTTCTTTCGTTTTTCCTTCTCTATCATTCTCTTTCTCTTTCTCCATTTTTCTCGCTCTTTCTCCATTTTCTCCATTTTTCTCGCTCTTTCTCCATTTTTCTCGCTCTTTCTCCATTTTTCTCGCTCTTTCTCCATTTTTCTCGCTCTTTCTCCATTTTTCTTCCTCTTTCTCCATTTTTTTCGCTCTTTCTCCTTTTCTCTCTCTCTTTCTCATTGTCTCTCTCTCTTTCTCCTTCTCTCCCTTTCTCCTTTTTTCTCTCTCTTTCTCCTTTTCTATGTCTTTTTATCCTTGTCTCTCTCTCTTCTCCTTTTCTCTCTCTCCGTTTCTCTATCTCTTTCTCCTTTTTTCTCTCTATTTCTCCGTTTCTATGTCTTTTTATCCTTGTCTGTCTCTCTTTCTTCTTGTCTCTCTCTCTTCTCCTTTTCTCTCTCTCCGTTTCTCTATCTCTTTCTCCTTTTTTCTCTCTCTTTCTCCTTTTCTATGTCTTTTTATCCTTGTCTCTCTCTCTTTCTTCTTGTCTCTCTCTCTTCTCCTTTTCTCTCTCTCTCCTTTTCTCTCTCTCTCTTTCTCCTTTTTTCTCCTTTTCTCTCTCTTTCTCCTTTTTTCTCCTTTTCTCTCTCTGTTTCTCCATTTCTCTCTCACTCTTACTCCTTTTCTCTCTGTTTCTCCATTTCTTTCTCTCCTTCTGCATTTCTTTCTCGCTTCCCCTCTTTCTGTCTCTTTTTCGCAATTTATTTTACTAATCTCGGCTTCCTCTCTGTTTTGCCATTTATTTCTCACGTTTATATCTGTCTCCATTTATTCCTCTCTCTCCTTCTTTCTCTGTTTCTTCTTTTCTCTCTTGCGTTCTCTTGTTCTTTTTATTTCTTTTTTCTCTCTTTCTCCCTTTCGCTATTCATTTCTCTCTCTTTGCTGCTTTCTTTATGTCGTTCTCCTTTCCCCCTTGCTTTCTCTGCTTTTCCATTTCTTGCTTTCTCTTTCTCTCTTTCTTTCTCTCATTTTCATTAGTCCTTTCTCACTCTTTCTTCAGTTTTTCTACTTTTATACCTCTGTCTTCTTTCTACGTTTTTGATCTCCCTTTCTCCCCTCCTGTTTGCCTGCTTTTCTTCCAATGGGTCTCATTTCCTTTCCCTGTACTTCTCAATTTCCCTCTTGGTTCTCCTTCTGTGTCGATTTAGTCATTGGATGCGCCTCAATGCCTTTTTTCCCATTGACATTGTACAGGAGGAGTAATTAGTGCATGCCTATCGAGGAGACAATGGAAGTTTGGAGGCAGAAATACTTGCGAGAGTGTGCATAGCTATAGAAGTACGCACGTCGGAATTATGTAGGCAGAAGGATAGGAATACTGCAAGTCATTAGCATGATTACAGAGTAAAGCCGCTTAGAATAGGCACCCGGCGAATGTGACAAGATTCGTAAGTAATCCTATTTTATTTCAGTGGGAAACACGTGATTGGAAAGTGAAAAATTGTTTTCTGCTTTATGAACGGGATTGCTCCTATTGAACTGCGGAGAGGAAAAGGCGACAATTATCAAGGTGGATCTTTTCTCGTCTTCGAAATGATATAGTAACAACTACAGGCGGGACCTCGTGCGTCGTATAGGGGATCCCGTGGTTATTACAATCGTGTTGCGGGTGTTGAGTTTTGATGCAAAACGATCGTAATTAGCTACAGATATTTACGTTCAGGTATGTGGTTCAAGTTCTAAAAGACGTAAGTAATGACGTTAAGAGGACAATGGGAGAACAATGAGGAGGGGTTGAGATGCTGTGCCAAAACGAGAGCTCCTTTACGATCTGTAGTCGTACGCAGAGATGTCGAGGTTCGAAGCTGTGAATCTTTTATTTTACTTGCCTACTATTTTTCATTCACATATACATACATACATTACCACCGTAATGGAACATGTGCATGCGAATCACACGTATACAATATCGGAGGAAGCCACCAAAGTCTCGTACATGCATCTCAAGATGCTCGAATTGTGTTCGGAAGCATGGAATTCACATTTACCTGAATTAAATAAAATGTTTACGAATATGAGCGTGTAGCCTATTTTCAACCTAGACCTTGTATTTTCCCACAAGAATCCGCTGAATTCCCCGCAAGCACTTTCCCGCTAGTATTTATTTTATTCTGCATTATCCGCAGAGGATATTAGGAGGTAAGAATTTCAGTGAAGAAAAGCCTTCACAAAGCATTTGACGCAATCTGTAGCCTATATCCTTCGTTGGATATTACTACTCAATCTCTCCTGGAATGCATGCAACTCCTGGAGGCAGCAATTATTATTATTTTTTTTTTCTGTGTCCTGACAAATCCTACCCTTTACCACGGTTTCGGAGGAGAAACATGATGGAGGGGTGTGTGGGTAATTCCACCGTAATGTTTGAGCATAGGTTAAACCCAGAACACATTTGAGAAAAGTTACTACATATTATTCCAGTCCTTTTGAAAAAAGCCATGGCATGGGGGCAGAGGTTCGATGAGGATGAGCAGAGACGAGTTTTGGCACGAGTTCCCTTCTGAGAACCGGCAAATCCAATGAGAAGAGACGAGGTGTCTAAATTAGTGAGAAAAGGGCCGGGTTGCTCAAAAAGCCTCCGACTTTTACATTATGCTTCTACTAACAGACAAGAGGAGCAGGGCAGGAGTGGTGGTAGTGCTGTAATAATTATAGTGTGCTTCCACTTAAAGCACTCAGTGCATACCCATGCAAAGAGCCCTCTCTTAAACCTGCACCGTGTAAGACGACCGGGGAGGATGAACATGGAGAGAAAGAGGAACAGAGAAGAGGCGGTACGGAGATAGAGAGAAACGAAGAAAGAGCTAGAGAATAAGAGAGAATGAAAGAAGAGAGAGAGAGAAAATGAGAGAAAGAGAGAGAGACAGGGAAATTGAGAGAAGGAGCGAGACAGAGGGAAATTGAGAGACGAAGAGCGAGACAAAGAGAAATTGAGAGACGAAGAGAGAGACAGAAAAATTGCTACAAAATGCGAGACAGAGAGGAATTTAGAAAAAGAGACAGAGGGAAACTGAGAGAGAGAAGTTGAGAGAGGAAGGGCAGAAGCAGAGCGAAATTGGGAGATGGCAGACAGAGAAATTATGAGAAAGACAGCGACGGAGAGAGAAAGAAACTGAGAGAAAGAGAGAGAGACGGAGTGAAAGAGACGGAGAGAGAAAGAAACTGAGAGAAAGAGAGAGAGAGACGGAGAGAGAAAGAAACTGAGAGAAAAAGAGAGAAAGAAACTGAGAGAGAGAGACGGAGAGAGA
>JAQGBT010001497.1:0-31404 GCA_034698585.1 Disparrhopalites patrizii | reverse complement strand
TCGCCTTTAGAGATGTTCTTCTGCGCCTTCCCAGCCTTCTTCGCTGCCTTTCCACTAGTCTTCGGCGGCATGGTGAGAATTGAATGAGAGAGTTCTTTCCAAATGATCCGAGCTGTGCGAGGAGCAAATGAGGAATGATGCTCAACCAGTGAGCGGACGCTCCTTTTTATACGCCGCGAGTGGAGTAAGTCTGGGAGTGGTCGAGTAGGCTGAGTGAGGCTGCAGCTTTTCTCATCCTGTTGGCGGGCTGGCACTGCTTGAGTGCGAGACGAGCCTCTATAGATTATTAACTATGACTGTACACTATAGCTATACGAGGTCCATCCGTTAATCCTTTTTCCCATGTTTTGTTTTCCATAAAAATTATTTTCGACCGCAATCAACAAAATTATTATTAATTATTGGTTGTTTTAACAGTTAACACGTTTCCATGACCTAGTTATATCTTACTGCTCGGAAAAATATAAAATATTTTTGATATAGTTAAATCAAGGGATAAACTCGACCCAGCACATCAGAACTCAGTGACTCAGGTCACTTTGACCTTAACCGCAAAGACGGTGTGTGAGCGTGGTTTTGATCATTTTCATAGATGTCTGATATATGCATTTTATGTATGTATATCAATGCTTAAGAACCAAATACGACCATTAAGTTAGAATTTCTAATGGCAAAAACAACAAATTGTAATTACAAGAAACTCTGACATAAGCTACAGAAATTGATTAGACAGCAAGGTTCCCACCTTGCTGTTGCCTAACACGGAAATAATGAAAATAAGATAAAACTACTTTTGTTGGCGCACAATTTTATTGTGGTTCCAGTCAACAACTTGTTTCCTGATGCGGCCACAATAATTATCGAATTATTCAAATTATGGTGATTTTTCGGCGAGCCCAAATACCCAATTTGGAACTACGCCCGGAAAAGCTATATAACTTGACCAATTGTTGTTGGATCAGGATTTTGTTGACTTGAACCGCAAGAAAATTCTGCATCAAAGAGTATTTTTAGCTTGCTTTTATTTCTGGGAAAGTCAGCAGCAAGGCGGGAACATTAGTCAGTTTCAGCCATTACAGAAATATTTATGAGACTATTATTATAAGTTATTATATCATATACGTTTGGACTCTGGACATGATCAGTTACGGTCGTCAGCAATAATTCATTCTGACCTGGCACACTTGACAAGCTGTACCGTGAATGTGACTACAGTTTAATGTTTTTATTTCGCTAAATCTGGTCCGACGCTTTCCTTAACCATACATGAAAAAACGCGTTATGTCTGTACATTTTTTGCTACTATTCGAAATAATTGCCGTTAATAGATATGTAGAAAAATGAAGCCGAGGTCACTAAAGAAGAGTATGAGGTCAACTCCAGCTTAAGGTGTCTTCCCTGCCTGACCAATGAAGTTCACCGCACAGCTTCCAGACGGATTTTTGATATTTAAGACACTAGCACTGACCCGGAACCACACATCAAGAACTGACCGCTGTCCTCCGCTATTTGGCACGCCACTTCGTAGGTGGTCTGGAAAAGTTAATTCATAATATTTAATAATAATAACATGTACATATGTATAATAATAACATATAACATACTTTTAGGTGAAAAACGGATATTTCAAAATAATTGAGGATGATCAAGTGTATTCTTTACCGGAGGCACCCAGTAGGGAACTTTGATTGTGGTTGTGTAAGTGTAATTGTTGCCCATCTGGAAGGGACACTCTCCTTCTGTTAAAGCTTCACACATGTTGACATCTCGAACCGTCTGCGGTCGCCCGAAAAGCATTGTGCCACACTTTAACCGTAACTGCTTGTTTTCTTGAGCTACAAAAGTTTTCATCACACCATTGTTAATAGATATTTTCTCTCAACTTTTCTTATTAATCTCATGAAAGGCCGTGAAAAAAAAAGATGTACCAGGACTAAACCGAAAATCCGCTCTGTATCGTTTTTCCCTTTTTATCAGGCAAGGGAAAGCACTGCATTCATCCGTTCGGAATCCATGAATGATGCCGGATGATTCCGTTGCTGAATTGGTAGAAACAGTTAATTAAATCTCATTGCTAAATGATTGTTAAATGTCACTGTTCTAAACATGTATTTATATAGGTTACAATAATATATTTTCAGCTTACGACAAGTATTTTTCACTGGGATGTCCCTCAGCCGGGCTACAACGGTGTTGATAATGAGAATAATCACTAACAGACACAATCGTAAACATTTACCACTTTCCAACATTTTATTAACGAATATCTTAGCTATACAGAGATGAATCCGCAGATGCTCTAGTATGCCTAGCCGTGGAGAAAATTGACAACTAAAGAGTGACACGGGGAGTGTCATGATTTTCTACATTTTCCTTGCGACTGTGTCAAGAATTAGTTGCGCAGCACGAAACTTGGAGTATAAGATGATGCATACTGCTAATCTATATTCATTTATAGAACGTTTCTTCTAACGAACAGGTAACGGCTAATAAATGACGAAATGAGATACAAAGCTTTTTAGCAACGTCCCGAATAAATGTGGCATTCACCTTGTCTCTTAAAACAGACGTATAGGACTACATAAGAGAACGTCATAGAATCTGGGAATCGCAGCTGCTCATGAATAATTGATACTGCATTGTTATATTTCTCTCTTCCATACCCAATGCAATGTTGTATAATACACTGATTATAAATGAAATGGCACATTTTTCTTGACATCTATACATGACATAAAGGGGGATTTCAATGAACCGCGGAGTCTTACAATATGTAAAGAAAAAAGGGTTATTCAAAGTTTGTGATTGTGAAAACAATGACACAGTTAAAGCAGAGCTTTCAAACAGTACACGTCCATATTGACTGATTGTTATCCTGGCCGAGGCCCTTGCTGTTGAGGTGGTCGTTGAGGTCCGCGTGGAGGTGGCGGGCGCTGATAGGGCGGTCTCGGAGGTTGTGGGTAGCCTTGGGGTCCTTGGAATCCTGGAGGTCCTGGATACCGTTGAGACTGTCCTTGTCTCTGTGGAGGAGGTTGCCTTTGAGATCCTGGATATCCTTGAGGTGGAGGGTATCTTTGCGGCGGAGGTGGACGTCGCCCGCCTGGCTCAGGTCTTGGCTGGGGGTGCCGGGAGGTTCCTCGGTAGTTGGTTGGCGGCATGGGACCATTTCCCGGATTTGTGGGGTGATTCAGAGACACCTTGGTCAAATAATCCCGAGCAATGTCATCCATTTTCATGTTCACGGCTTTCTTCAGCTCGGGCACGATCATGAGGTATACCGTTTGAGCCACTGCAATTTCCATTTCGTTCTACAAATTATGCACATTTAACACGTTATAACATTCTTTATGGATTATATAGAAACAACAGAATCGTGTGCAAAAATTAGCTTACAGTTACAGCTCGTTTTTTTTTTCATTTGTGCACATAGTGTTGCAATTATTCAAATTGAAGATGTGATTTTACCAACTCATAATTGGAGAAGCTGGGAGGAACCAATTTATCCGTGGGAGGAGATTCTTCAGGACTGGGACTGTCTTCGCCGTCGTCGCCGCCCGAATAATTGTCGCTGCCCCCTTCCTGATCCGAGTCCGCGTCCCGACTCCGGCGCCGGTAGTATTTGTGGTGCCAGCGACCGTCGTTCTCTTCATCATCGCGTCGCCACCGATGTCCATCCACAGAGAGATTGACCACACTCAGAAGAAGTATGCTGATTACCATTCGTTTCATCCTGATACCAGTCTGGTGCTCTTTCTTCTTTCAGAACTAAGGACAACTAGAGTACCTTTTCGTATTGATAATTCACGTGCTTCCTCCTACAATCGTTCATCAACTCTTGGGGCGGGACGCGGGACTCGCTGCTGTGGAAAAGGTACCTTGGTTTACCCAGACTTACCCAAAATGTCCATGTACAAAGCAAGTGAAGTATTTGTTTTGGGGCCAAAGAATTGTTAGTAAATTGGTTATTTGCAATTTCAGAAAACAATAGGGTTGTTAAATCACATGCTTGAGTAGAGATTGTTTGAGTTAGTACCTTTTGCAGGTGTAACGTGTAAGGTGTGTATGTATTATGTAATGCATCTGTGTAATTAGTAATTACATCAAATAAATAATGTTTAAAAAATGATTACCTCGCATCAATCACTTTCTCACACGGCAATGATCGTGACCCGCGACCCGCGGAGTTTCACCATTTGCATCTGCTTCGGCAGTTTCGCATTGGTTTTAGTTTCGATCGTATTTTTAGTTCAGCTATATTATACGTAATATTATAAAATAAATAAATAAAGGTATGACATGACAAAAAAGATAAAAGAAAAAAACGAGAAAACTTGTACTCGTGTAGCAAATTTTTCGAGCTAATAAGGATCAATTTTCGAGTTTACCAATTATGAAATTCCTGAAATCATAAAATTTATGCTGATTACCTCAAACAATATGCTTTCTCGAAAAAAATTCCATTTATTTTTAATTTTCTATCTCTTTCAAATTTTTAGGCGTGCATATCCAACTTTTGTAAATAGCACACATGGTTTCGACCGTTAAGGATGCATTTAAAAAAATAATGCTCTAGTTTGGTTGACTGGTTATTACAACGATAGTTATTTGAAAATCTTTTAGAATACTCCAAACTCCAGGATGATAATTTAAAGTAATTAATTGTGACCATCGTCGCCAGCACGTTGCACACCGGTGCACACCGGCGGTGATTTACACAATACATAAAATACCCGGAGTGCCAGGATGCTTAAAGAAAATAAGAAACTTTTTGTTTTTAGTATTGTTGAAATTGTTTAAAGCAGATTTGCTTCTGGATACCCCAAGAAATTCGAATTTTATTGGCTATCAATATTTTCCTCTCTATAAATTTTAGACACATATAACAAGTGCATAATACATGTGGTAGCAATAAACAATGACATGACATCTCTAACAGAATTTCGGCAAAACGACTTGGGACAGTTAATTATAATATTTGTTATTGTTGTAATTTTGTAATTATAAAGTATCACACTTTTCAACTTCGCTACTAATGTCTACAAAAAAGTACTACTATTACTGTGTTGTATCGTGTCATATTCTAAAACACAAAGGCAATGAGTAGGGGCTAAACAATTGACATTCTGCTATCAGTATGACATTCTGCCTTTCCCGTTACTTACTTGTCTGGCCATTTCTCGTCTTTAAATCCATGAGTATTTACGTTCCATGAGTTGATCTATTATTGCATTTATTTTGTGTGTGGAAGTTATACTCGTACAAAATAATTGTTCTAATTCGATAAAGTATACCCTGGAGATGTCTTAACTCTTCTACAAACTTGTCTTTGGTTACACACATTTCCCAGCGTACACACAAGCCCTGTCATAAAAGCATTTCCTTCTAAAAGTGATTCAGGTACAGGAATATTTATTCTAACATAATAATGTAGTCTCATCCTTTTTTTTTTATTGTTTGAATTTAAGGGGAAATGCAGGTACCTTTGCTACCAAACTAATGTGTATTTAACGCTGGCATAAGTTAGCCTTTCAATTAGGTACAGTTTTTTTCCACTGTTTTACGTCCAATATTTCTATTGCGGCAGACATTAAAATCCTCAGCAAAAATGAGGCCTTTCCCTCCAAGTGACACGAGTCATAAATAAAACGTTTCATAAACAAAACCTTTCATAAACAAAACCTTTCATAAATATAAACCAACTTACAAACTTAAGTACGAGGCTGTCTATCTTCGTCAAAATCTAGAATGACAACTAAATGATTATTATTTACACACACATATGTATCAACGGAGTTACGTACTACAAAATAATTATGGATGGGCTTTTGTTGATTTCTTCGCCGTCTATCTCTCCCCGCCGTCCTCTTGTACGGATTCATGGCCGCTAAGCCAATTTCTGAGGTGTTGGTGCTTTACAAGTGCAAGCGACCCTTGCCCCTTTGCCCGTCTTCAAGACGACGAGGACGAGGACGGCGACGAGCATGAGAAAGAAAAAGACGAAGAAGATCCCAGCCGCCATGGCAATCATACTGTGCGGAATGATCCGATCCGTCAAGTCCGCCGCCTTGATGATGTCCAACTCATCCAACATATCATTGATCATACTCATCTTGCTACAAATAATCCAACCAAAACCAATTTGGAGACAAATTTTGCGTAAATTCAACCCGAATCTGTAGAAAACATCAAGGAGGAACTGCGTACATAAAAGATTATCTTACCCGAATTTTTTCCCTGTGGAGGGCTCCTTTTTCTCTCAGAAAAAAAAACAGCTAATCGCTTGCACCTGGAAAATCGTTTCAACATTACAATATTACACTTTTACTAAATAATATTAGCTTTTACTGTTACAAATGCGTATCACACATTTTTTTTTCGGGGCTATTTGAAAGGGTTAAATCTTCGGAACACGCGCTCCTCGAAACAATGTGGACAAACAAATAGCCATAGTAATATCCATAATACCAGTATTTTTTCGGACGACACATTTACAATATATTTGTAATTATTTTCCTACAAATTCATTCGCATAACTCACGAGATATTAGACCTTCCCGGAAACGTTTTGCCAGGAAAATTTGCGTCATGCATTCATTTTTTATTACTGACCATTTACGATTTAAAAAAATTCGGTCACGGGCATTTTGAACTGGCAAGTAGCTTAATTTCAGTCATGTGGAGCCCATTTTTCGTTGTATGTAGTCCCAAAATTGCCAATGAGACTGCATTTATTATTCATACAGACAATTTCTGTACAGTTGTATGGAAATTGTGATTTCTCCAGGGACCCAAACAATTTTACATTATCAACAGAAGTATGGAAAAGAAAGATTTTGCGTTCTTACCAGCAAATCAGGTGAATAGGTCCTCACAACTTTGAGTTGGGAAGGTGAGAAGCACAAGTTTCGTTGTCTTTTAGCAGAACTTGTAAAAAAGAAAATTCGAATGAGGATTTGGTTGACGTTACGCAGATTTGGACCAAGGTTTCTCCTTCAGCAGACGCCACGAACTGAGTAAGTCGTAGGAAGCTACTGGAAGCTTTGACAACCTATGTATGTGATAGAAATGGAATGACGAAGGTGGGAAATAGTATCGATGAGGTTTGACTTTTAGGGGATGGAAACGTGAATATTAACAACCTTGAACGGTCTCGGTCGTCTTCTTCCGGGCACCTTTTTTTTCCCCCCTTTCACTCCGCATCGGAATGGAGGTGGCTATGTGGCTGTCGTCCTTTTAATCCCGCCTCTTCCCAACTTGTCCACGTTAGGAAAAACAAAGAAAGCTTTCCACCCATTTTTTTTACACACTTCAGGGGTTTGACCAAAAAGGCTGTCCGTGTCTCTTTTTTTTTTTTGGTACAATTAACGAGCTCGGGAATGGGGAGAAGGATGAAGAATCCAGCTATAAAGAATTTGATTATCGGAGTTGCTCCAAGTGACAGCCTGAAATTATTCATTCACATTAATAATCCCCAAACTACGCCTACAGTACCTTCACTTCCTCCATACATTTTCCAATGATAACTACTTCTTCTGACGGTATTTTGTGAAAAAATTTCCTGGAGAGAATAACTATATGAAAATCCAGAAACCGAACGTAAGGATTTTTTTTGCGGTCATAAATTGCATCCAAAGTATGCAGTTTTTTCTTTCCGTTTTTTTTTTACTCCGAACTTCCGGGGCTCATGCACATTTCTGCCATGACATTTACAGATTTACGGGGAGCTACTAGGGAACCGTGAGGCACCTTCGAAGGTAGCCATAAGTATATAGGTATTTTTCCACAGCGAAGCCATGGATGACCTTATAGCCTACACATGGTTGTTATTACTGTCCGAAGGTAAAATACAAGACAATTTTTTTTATCAACACTTTCGGCTTTGGCTCCCTCCAAGTGGCATATAAATATATAGGGAACCCACACAAATACTGACGTGCATAAAGCACACATGCATGTATGTATATATGGATACGTCCCTCTGCAGAACAAATAAAATCCCTTTTGGGGGAAAAAATTATTACGGAGTACCAATGAAATCAATATTATTTATTATTCATAACATTCGGGGATGTGTGCTGGCCTTCTCACAGCTTTCCCCGAATTTCGGCGAAAAACACAGGGAGAAGTGACGAAGAAAAAAGACGAACTTTTTCTTATGCATATATGTATATATATTAATGTCTCTCCTCAATCCACCTTTATGAAATGTATATAGAGAAATATGACTTGTCCATACAAAACATTGTAGCTTCTGACTGCTCGAGAGAGATTAAATGTATTACAGGGTTCCACAATAAGACTGGGCCATGAAAGGCAGATATTGCGTCCCATTGTTAGAAAGTAATTAGCAACACTGGCTTGGGTGACATTTTATTGCGGATCTATGAGAAAGTAGATCAGCTATACCTTTTATACCTATCCATTTTCAAAGTTATGGCGATTTTTCTGGGGCAAGTTACCGTATACATTTTGAAATTCAACCAAATATAGTGTCATCACTTCCATTGGATGAAAACGAAACAAGCATTTCATGTCGAGCAAAATTTTATTGCGAGTCTAGTACTACGAACTTTTTTTTAAACCCTTTTGGTTTGAAATAAATGGACCATTTTGTCTGTTTGTCCCTTGAAATCCGCATTTACGACGCTCATGTGCTGAGTTATTTTTTTTTTAGCAATGCAATATTTATCTGTCTACAAGCGCACAATATTTTTGGGGAATCCTGTCTGTCCTGATATTGTCCGCCCAAAACATGAGCCATTTCCTATGAGGATCCAGTGATACCCACGGAACGCTGTCGTCGGTAGAGCACAATTAGAAAAAAAGGACGTACATTACAGCCATTTACGCAAACATGGATTTCCAAAATAATTGGTTATTCATTGATTTTATTTTATATTAGCCATAACAATTTAATGCCATCCAACTATGTGATGCTTCCTTCCTTCTGGGGATGGCCACTCCTCAAAAGGTAACCGCCGAGTCTGTACTATGTAGTATATATGCATTAGTAGGAAATAATACCAGTTTTATCAGACTGGACTGGTGGCCTGGCATGACCCATTAGGTTAATATCCAGCATATATAATTCGTATATTATAGACATGCATATACATATTTATATACAGATACGTTCTTATACTTATGTATATCTATATATATATAAATGCCAAAATTACATGACTTTTGTATGTATTCCTCTCGTGTAACAACTGAATATGCTGGAAGGGTATAGAACACTTTTCTTTTAAATCTGATCAGAGCCGGATGTCATTGTAATTACCTTAATTCCCTGTTTGACTTTTACTTTGGCTAAATCAACGTCACGAGCCGCAAGGGTGGCACTCGGATAGGCACTTTCCAAGATTTTCCCATTTAGATTCCAACACCAACCAAAAAGGGTCTCTTGGGTGAGTACGTAATCGTACACGCAAACAAAAGTTCAATTTGAGTCCTCTGTGTACTACATTAAATAAGTATGCTCTGACGTGGTGAGCCACTGGCCAGGTTTCCCACAGTTCCCTGTCCCGGTGAAAGCAAACTCATTATGCCCCAGGCTTATTAAGGAATTTCGTGTGGGTATTGTCATTATTTGAATGACTTTTCTAGCCTTGCGGGTGACAAGATTGAGCTCATGGCTACAGAACAAATACTTCATTTAATATTTCGGCGTCGGCTGCCATCCGAAATCGACTTAATTACACGTCACAAAAGTCTTTGCTGGGAGGAGGATTCCTCGCAATATTAATGTGAAAGTCAGAGTTAATAAAAATCAATGGCAAACACGACACATTCCCCGCAAGAAGCTTGTGGAAGGTTCTTTTTTTTTATTATCCTAGAAACTATTGCGGTCGAGGTTATGGACTTTGGTCGCTCAGTAAATCCCAACACACGTCTACGTGAGGTGTGGATGTCTATTTTTTTTTGCACTGGGAAAAGCTGTTACAAAAACAATTGTCAACTGTATGACTATTCGTCTTACCCACAAATTGAGAAGGACGCTGGGACAACGCTGACACTCCGTTTTAAACACTGATCCAACCTTTTTCTTTCTGGTTTAATATGCTCCTTTCACAATTCCCGTACTTCATGATCCTCTTCCGATCCTCGTTTGAAAATATTTCCCAAATAGGGTCTCTGCCATCAGATAATAGCTGGCATTGGGACAATTCAATGCATACATTTAATTTCAAATGATATTCGATTTTGAACCGGTAAGAAAGGCCGTACTATGCAAAAAAAAACATGGACATGGGAAACGTGGGATTTGTAAATAAAATATGGGCTCAATTTTAAGATCGCAATTTGAGATAAAGCAGTTAACATACAAAAACGACGCTACTTATGCAAATATGTATATGAAATTGATGGGAAAAATCCTTGAAATCCCAGCTACCAGCCGTATGAAGGCATTCAGTGTCTATTCGGAGACGCTTGTAGTCAGCCTGTTACATTTTCAAAATCGAATTCGAATCTTTGACCTATTTAGACCCCTTCACCGATTTTTCCCCAGTTTTGAAACAGCAATAATAACGCCTTCACCAGCAAATCGGGGGCATAGAAGCTAAACTTTAATTTCCCAAGACCTTTTCCAGTTTGTCTCTATTCGTATATTTTTTTTAAAACAAGGTGAAAGGTTCAGTTTCAACACAGCCGTCATCATGATTGACCAAATCATGGAGGAGTTGGATGTGTACAAGGCCGCCGAGGTGGGTGACCGGGTCATGGAGCAAAGCTTTTACATGATGGTGGGAGCAATCCAGGGATTCTTCTTTCTTCTCCTCATCCTCGCCATACTGGGATTACTTCTGACCAGGACGGGAAAGAGGAAGATTCGGTGCAGCAAGTGTCAATCACAAATTCAAACGGTCAACCCAAAAGCACGCTAAATTAAAATACTTCATTCAACATCAAAAAATACTTCATTCATTGCAACCATTTCATTCAATTTTAAACCTCAATTTGAACACTAAATTCACTTCAAAGCGTTAATTGTGTGTATAGACAAGGCATTGACGACACCAGTACATACAGTGTTCCATCTGGTGATGAGAAAGTGCCTCACTTTTTGCCCAATTAATACATGCTAAATTAATAATACAGCTAGTAGCTTCTTAGGTACATTGTATACACAATGATTAGTGTGCTGAACGACGACTTTCGCTGCTACCTGCATTGACACTGTGGGGAAGTTTGTGAAGTTTTCAGTATCTTTTCCAGCTTCTTTAACACTTGGCAGGTAAAAATATCAGTTGTTTTATTTAAAACTCAAAAAAGGGAGCAGAATAATAAATGCTTGTAGAGGGGAAGTGTCCACGTCGGACGAATGACGTTACACATTATCTCAATCCGTCGCCAAAAATGTCATTATCCACTGGGATAGCCTTATAATAATTCATAATAACTCTTGCGTGTGATGTCTGGGGATTCCAATTCCAGGATGCTGCAACCCGTGAAGGGTCTCAAATGATAAAGAGATGCGTCAATGCGTAATGGTATAGGTTTGCCCCGTAATAGAACTCCGATAAGTGTGAAGGAGAGACAAAAATGAAAAGGAAGACCAGAGTTTTAATTTCTAATCCAGTAGATTACTGGACATCTTATCTCTTCAACAATAAGTATACGCACCAGTAGCCAAGGAAGCTCTCGGAGTGTCCAAATGCGTTAATTATCACTCCGCAACTCCGCACACGAACCACAAAAATCCCAAATCAATTTCGTTTATTTATGTTGCGCACAATTTCTTTTAAATGACTTATGGAAGGCGACAAAAATGTTGGAAGGAATACCTTAACGCAGAAAATGTTCGGTGTGTTCAGTAAAAAGCTTGTACACTTGTACCTGTGATAATTCCAATGATCATTACGTTGTCCAGCTGCTGATAAATTCGAGTATATAAAACCCTGACGGAATAACAATTGACACACATCACCTTCCACCTTCTCCAAGACTACCACAACATCCTACAAAGCTTTTTCGGTTTCACATCTTCGCAAAAAAAAAACAAAAAAATGAAGGCTGTTCTCATCCTCGTTTTGGCCATTGTTGCCACCACCTTCGCTAATGGTACGTTCTGTATAATTGACGCTTTTTACAAGGTTTAATTTTTTGTACGAGATCCAAAATCAATAAATACTTTCCCAATTTTTCTAGAACTCTTGGACGGAGCTGTGGAGATTGGGGGCGTCGAACACGAAGGAGTGGAAGGAGTGGAAAGAGGTTATTATTTTCACAAATAATTTCGAATACTTTAAATATTTTCATATACATATGTATAACGTATGTAAATTAATTTTGTCTGTGTAAACCTGCAGAGTAATATGGTTGTGGGGGTAAAAATGCCTTGGCATGTTCCAAATTTAGGGTAGCCATTTAAGACAATTTGTGAAAGGTAAGCTTTTTAATGTGACAATGCCCACGTTGGAGGTCACAACCGAATAAGTTGAAACAATTTCGAAACTTTGAACGCAAAATTTAAAATACTCGCCGAAAATACCCAAAATGCCGGACATTTTTGAAACTCACATGCACAGTACGTATTTTAAAATATCCGTGGGTATTTTATTATTAAACATGAATTATTCGTGGGATTACTACTTGTAGATGCTCGATTCTTTGGCGGATATGGCGGTTACAGAGGCTATGGCGGTTTCGGAGGAGGTTTCGGCTACGGACGCCGTGGATTTGGAGGCGGATTCGGAGGTAGATTCGGAGGAGGATTCGGTGGCTATCGCAGAGGAGGATTCTACGGTTAAACCAGAGCACCATTTTTTCTTGGACAATCAAGGATTATGGCAACGACTGCAGACTAACACCAAATGCTCCTGACCTTTCTTATGCATTGGAAGAATTCTAATTGCAACGAAATCCTTATTTTCCTTTCACCCGAATCCTAAAATACAATCTGACCCTAATAACTTGCATATCTTTGAGAAGCAAAGCAAAAAAGTAAACTAAAATCATTCATTTTGGCATCTTTTGGTGTGAGGTTAATAAAAATACGAATACATGTATAACACAGACTATATCATGGTACTTTGGAGTTGATTTTATTTTTTAATTGGGCATTTTTATAAGCCATCCAATCTGCCAGTCTCAAGCTTGAGCATTATCCGTCCAACTACATTCAGTGTTTTACTTCGTTAGTTATCAGAAAGTGCAATCAGAATCTAACGCTAATATAGCATACCTAATGAACAGTCATTTTTCAACTTCATCGGCAAACAGCTTCAGTTTCTGTTTCTGTATTATCCGTTATCCGCAAAGTGAGATTATTATTTTAATTGGTGGGAAAATGAGACAAAAGCTGAATTCCTATTGTTCCACATTACATGAAATATTCGTTATAAGCACGCGTTGTAGAAGAATTTCCCAAAAATGCATCCGGGATCAGTATTTACCGAACTTGACCCTTGCATGTTTCAGGCACAGACCACAACATATTTCGGCTACAAATCTTCCAATAAAATGCCTGCTTTGGTCATGTTGACGTCAGTTTTTACATGCATTCGCACATTTCTTTGTTCTCGTTGCAGAAGGAGTGCAAAAACGTTTTATTATTATTCTTTACATTTTAGCCTTTTCTTGATGTCGGTACTTATTTATTTTTAAATATGTAGAAACTTTTTAAATAGGCATATTACGCATACGTGTAGATATGTGATACATTTAATTGACTAACAAAACTTGGGCTGTAGCCGACTGAAGGACAGAAAGATGTGGAAGTTAAAGGCGTATTTCTTTAATTTTAGTAAAAGAAACTGAGAATATCCTATTTGTGTACAAACGTTTGCTAAACTCAATTTTCTTCAATTTTCCTTTATGATTTGAAAGACATACGCGTATGTACGGAACAGGCCTATTAACAATAATAAAAACTCATAATAACACGAACTTGATGATGACCTGTACGTAGTTAGTATATTAGTATTATTACTTACACATGTACGTAAGCTATAATTAGCACATCACACTGTTACAAAAGCGTGTTTTTCCAGGAATGATAAACACGCTTTTTTATTGTGCATGGTCTAAAGTAGTGCTCATTTGCTCATTACTCTTTTTAATTACCTTACTTTACTTCTAATAATTACTGTTGCTCATCAGTCTCTTTCAATCTCCTTACCTTAGCTTCTGCATACGCCAAGCATTGCGGATGGTAACTGGTAACTAGATAAAGTTGGACAATATTAGGCTCAAGTAAGATTAAACTACTTATGCCCTGAACCACCAGCAGGACATAAGGTGAGTTTACAAGGTCAAATCTTACGGGGGAAAGCGGATTGTTAATACATTCTCGCAGAAAAAGTGGAGGAAATCTTTAAAAAGTTTTGAAAAAATTACGTCTAACCAGTTTTAGAATTAATTTTTGGAAATTCATTTGAAGACGATCGACCAGTGCTAACATACACAGAGGAAGTTTCTGCTTTATTATAGTGTTAATATGCGGTCATCAAGATTATTGGACTGTATTTTTGAAATATTGAAATATACGCGTAGACAGATGCGCGGATTGTTTTTTGTGGAACCACAGTTAATCTATACAACTGTAAAAATATGTATGGCTTGACTACTTGTTTCCTTAAGACTGTAAATGGTCTGACAAGCTAACGCCGCATGGGTCATCTCTCATCTCATTTGATATTTTTTAATATTATTTCAATCTGCATCCAGAATTTCAGCATAACAGTAATGTAAGTAAGTATAAATACGTAACATTTTATCTAGAAGAATCAATCCCGGTGGAAATTGTTCACCATGATGCCTCCTCGAAACTGTCTGCAGCAAAACGACTCAGACTTGAGACTATTGTTAATAACCCGGTGAGGTGAGTCCACATCTACAAGAAGTAAGTATGATCATTAAAAATCAGATGAAATTGTCACATTGTTACGAATCATCAAATTATTGCTAAGTGATCATGAGCAATAAAGTAACGTTTTGACTTCTTCATTGCGTGATTTCAATTTTCATCCCATGGAATGGTCCCAGATATTTACACAAGATGTTTCGGATTTTAAAATTTCACATCCCCGGCTGATTACAAACGACAATAGTTAAATACAATATTAGAATATTGTGTACAACCCGTAAAGGCATGCATACTGACGGCAAATGGAAAAAGCTTACACACGCCCCAAAGCTCATTTGTTTTGGGTTTAGCCTATTTATCCCCAAACTGGGTCAATTCCCTCCTGATGAATCCCATTCGTTACCGTTGTTGTTGTTGGATCCCCCACCCACATTTCCTATTGTCCGACATCGTCCAAATCCATGTCCCTTTCTTTGATAATAAATTGCGAGATAAACTGGCGAGATGAGATGATGTTACAAGGACAATAAATGGAGTTTACCCAAACATCATATGGATATTGAAAGCCCAGCAAATATTTGCATTTTTCCCTTTTACAGCCATGAAACTCCGTGAAATTATCATCATTCTCGGCTGCGCAAGTGTTATTTAATGTTCATGTAGGTTGTATGTAATACAATATATATTAGACATTTACATGTCTGACATATATGATGCTGACAAGAGGAGATTCCGCAGGTGCGTGATGAATCATCCAAATTAATACAAAATGATTCTGATTTACAGACTGTCCTGGAATATGTCAGACAGACGACATATTTTCCAGGACATGTCTAATGCCTAACATAATTGGATTGACGGGATAAAATTGGATAAAAATGAATAAAAATGGAGGGTTTGAGTGTATGATTGTGATTAAAAGGCCTGGAAGCTAAATGGGGATGATGAGAGGAAGATTTTGGAGGATGAAATAAATTGAAAGGGTTAAATGCATATTGTTGGACTATTATGAGATTATGCCATACAGATATATTATAATATTATATTCATTGATAATTCCTTATCCTTTCGCCTTTCGTATTTATTTGTGAGATATTTGAAAGGGGTGAGATTTGGTGGGGAAATGCGGAGGGCGAGTAGGTGAAAAGTGGAGCTGAGAGCCATCGAGTGAGGCAATGGTCAATGGTGAGAGTGGCAGGGGGGGGGGAAGGAAGAGGGCGAAAGAAGCATTTGTGAGGATGATTGGAAGGAGGAAAGACTGTGAGCGGTGGAAGTTGGCTGAGGCGGGAGAGATCAAGCTAACAAACAAAATATTCAAAAGATTATTGTACAACTTCGAAATTAATTCCTTCCCTTCTGACAGATTTCACATCCTTTGAAACAACTGTAATGTGTGCGGCCATCGCCAGTAATAACACGGACAACCTGGGTAAGTCTCCATTTCCGTCAATTTCCATAGTTTGAACAGGGAGAGTCCCATCTGCCTCCTCAACAGCTGATGGACGGAAGCATTCCCTCGAAAAATCCCACTTTGATAGTCGTAGGTCATTGGCCAACTTTTTTTCAAGTCCTTCCCACCGAAAACCCGGTTTTTTTCAGGGGGGGAAGTGATTCATGATCTCAGTTAAAACGGAACCGGGGAGGATTCTTGGGGTAGCTACCAATGCCCGGGAAGGGCTGGTTCCGAGGGGCGAGAGGAAGTAGAGGGGCAAAGAAGAAAGATGTGTGATGGAATTTGATTGCTTTTTTTTCTCCCAACAGAAACGGGGCCTTCAAGTGTCTCCAGGTCGGGGAGAGTCCGGAAGAAAAGTTCCTTACTTGCTGACTATGAATCTACGGATGGATTTGATAAGCCTCGGAAAAAGTATGACAAGGAGAAGGTGCCGAAAACCAAGGAAAAGAACTCGATTAGTCCCAAGGTACAGAGTCGCACGTAGAACGCACATCATGTTTCATTTTGGTAGCTCCGACGGCGGAGAGGAGACTCGGATGTCTCCTAATCGTTCATACAGATCAATTGATTGCGAGGTGGATAGCTTAAATAAGGCATTATTCAATAACAGCACATTCTTCATTTGTAGGTGAGCCTGAAAGTGGGAGCGAACTCAGATAGTACACCCAAAAGAATGCCTATGAAGAAAGGACCAAAAGGGAAAAGGATCAAATTGGACCCCGTCATTAATTCGTCTAAGGCTGATTATTCCATGCTGGATGATGATGAAGGGGAACTGGAAATTGATCTCCCTCCGGAATATGATAATAATATACCTATGCTAGGGGCGGAAGAGATTATAGACGAGGATCTACTGGATGAAGAGGATGGAGCTACTGAAGTGGCGGAGAATACTTCCATTAATCGTTTAAAATCCCAGGCAGAGTCCACGTACTTCATGGAAAAGAACATGGAAAGGAAGAAAGCTTATTCAAGTGTTCCGGGTCAAGGGAAAGTGAAGCAGGCCAGGAAGGACAAAGGGGTATGACAGTTTAACTGAATTTCTGAGTCACTCTTACGGGGTGATTTTGTCGAAAGATTTGCTGAAACTGAACCAAATTTGTTCACTGTTACATTTTTTGTGTGTGTGTGCTGTAGAGTTCAAGAGTAACGGCATATATGTTGTGGTCAAAAGAGCAAAGAGCGGCCTACGAGAAAAAGCATACAGGTCTAGACTTCCCTCAAATGTCCAAAAAACTGAGTGACCTTTGGGCAACCGTGCCTCAGAATCAGAAGAAGATGTGGAAGAACAAGGCCGCCAAAATCATGAAAAAGAATTCAAATCTCAATGAAAATATAAAAAATTCTGGACCTGTGAGCAAAACGAAATCATTATCCAAATATCCTGCATCCAATATCAAACAAACGCTCCCGGCTATGAAAGAAATTACTCCAAAGGGTTCTTCGAAGAAATCTCAGTATCTGCCTGTAACCGGCAACAGCCATAAGTCCAGCAAAAGCACGTCTAACAAAATAATCAACAATACTAAAACTTCCTACCGGCCAAATTCAACGAAATCCGGCAAGGCTGGAGGCAACAACAATGCCACAACATCCTTCACTAAAGTCAGTCCCCCGAATTCGAGTGCAAAATTTAAACAAAACTCGAAAAACAAAACCCCCGCTTCCAACTCGAAAAATAGTAATAATAGTAAGGTGCACAATAGTTTTAGTTTAGTTTCGTCAGAATTTTTTCAACAAACCAACGTTCACATCAAAGGAGATAAGAAATGTAACAAGAATGTAAATAGCAATAGTGTGAACGCCACGTCCGTGACTGCTCACTCATCCAAAGCCTTGGCTGGTGCTTCTCATTCCAGGACAACGCAACAGCAGTAAGTTTGCGTTTGCTACTTTTGAGTGTATACTATTGGTTACATATACATATGTACATCTGCTTAATGTAATACGTACATTGTAGTAAACCTTATTAACGTGGCGACATGAACCATCAGTACAATTAAGATTGGTCTTCCCATTGTGCCTTTTAAAGTTCGCATTAGCATTTTGATTTTCAATTTTGCTCATGATCTGTCTATGCCCATCCATGTTATTGTAGATACTCTCCACGAAAGGAAGAAGATCCTGCCATGTACAAAGTCACAGGTACTGCTCCCATTGATGTAGCAGCTCATTTCAGTCTTTTGGGTGAATCATTAAGTATAATTGGAGAAAGACTTAAGGAACACGAGGTGAATTTACAATTATACATATCACTTCAAATGATCAAGTACATAATTGAATGAAAAACTAACTGTTGTCGTGTTTGTTACATTACCAGGGTCAGACAGTTAGCGGTAGTCTGTCGGTGCTCCTGGACTCACTGCTATGTGCCTGCGGACCGCTGCTCTGCCTTACGCAGCAGGTTCCAGAACTCAATAGCATCCCTCCTGAAAAGCTAGCGCATATACTGGATAACATTGCGTACATCATGCCTGGACTATAGTCAATGTGTATTTATTTTGGAGCTGTCGCAATGACAGGAAGCCATGATGATCAAAATGCTGAGATGTGGTGGTTTCAAGGAGTTTTTATCATTTATACCAGAAAAGCGGTAATTATGAAGGTCACACACTGACAACCATATAAATACAAATCAAGTGACCTGGAAGCTTAACTTGCAGACTTTTTTACTGCGTGAAAAAGCGGTTCAGGACTAAGATCCTTAAATTACATACTTTTTTAAATCTCTGAAAGTGCAACTATATTAATTATACAGAAGAATCCTAGTGTATAAGTTATAATACATATGTATCTTGTACATCTATAAACGTTATTATACAGCATATATGTACATATATAATCAATAATCACATTCATGCTAGAAACATTTATTTCTCGACAGTTTTTATAGTGATTGTACGTTCTGTTGTCGAACACGGCAAGAAAATATGTTGAAAGAACGGTAAAACTGATACCAGATTTAGTTGTAAAGATATATAATGCTTTTATGCGATAATAAACAATGAGTCTAGTAGGCCCCACTGACAAATATATGATTGTCTACAAAAATGCTCGTGAAATATGCGGTACGGAGGCACTGCACTGCGTATGTAGCGTGGTCAGAGAAAATTATTTTCTACTTTTAAAAGGTTATTACCAACTTTCTTATATAATAGTTTTCCACTTTATTATGTTCACAACATTAAATTATTACTAATAATTCTTGTTACAAAACTCTTGTTTGAGGAGGAGTTATAATTTTATAAACACTGGGATTGATTCAATATTGTACAGAGAAACATTGTATTACTGTTATTACCATTATTACAACTATTGTAGTGATTGATGTATTATTTATTTTATCTGCTGGTTTATTACGATCAAGCTTGAAGCTCTGTTTTCCTGTTCTTGTTATAACTAAATGCGTGAGCTTTATTATGTAGACGAAGTCTCTCGCAAGGAGGAGCGTGGTGTGAATGTAGAAGTTGGTTTTAATAATTATTATCATTATTATTATTAGTATCCTGAAAATCATCTAATAATAAATGAGTGTGTACGACTTAAATTATGTGGGAAATCAAGAAAGAAGCCCTTTGGCTGGAGTTCGAGTAATCAACTTATTCATGTATAAGCGTGATTTTTATATGACTATAACAGTATACATGTTCCGGAAAATAGTTTACTTTCGTCTCATTTCTCAAAGGTTCTGAGTTGAGACTAGCGTAAAACCACAGTAAAGAAGTTGGAAGCGAAAAAACTGTGGGCAAGAAGCCTCTGAAGGAAAGGTGAAAGTACGAGCATATCTTTATATGGTAAAGTAAGGCGGTCATGATTGATTTGATCAAATAGAAAATGTTTGGGAGCTTCAAGGTATGATTGGCTTCCCGGGAAGCGAAAGAGGTAGAGGAGGGAAGAAAGATAGAGGGAGAGAAAGGGAGGAAAAGGGAGAGAAAAAGCAGGAACAGGATGATGATTAATATTAAAACGGAAGACTTACATGGGCTTGAGTCGGGATCTCCAAAGTTTACAAAGTGATTTGATGAAGTTTCTCATCATGCAGCTAGGAGAAGAATAGACGTCAGACTTTCCCTCCTTCAATATATAAAGTTCATTGAAGCTTTTCTCATCCATAGCAAAAGTAAATAAGCGGCGAGTTGCAAAGATGTGTGCTTCGTCACACAAGTTGGTATTTGTGTGAATTCCTTATAATAAGTAGTCTGCCCTATACAAAAGGTACACAAGTGGCTACACCATAACACTATGGAACTGAAGTGTCGATGAGAGTCAGGGAGGAAAAAAAAAGACTTTGCCGGATTTAGATATGGCACAAACACGGGTGTATATTATTATTTTCCGTACACACACATACACACATCCAAGAAGCCAGGCACTCTTTTTTATACGCCCGTTGGGCTCAATTCGGATAAAACCGGCAAGTTTTCCGCCTGGTCTGGAATACAAAATAAAAAGTAAATAAATCCTTCCTTACAGTGTACCATTCCATGCATTATACAACACGGTAGAGCCGTCGTCGTCTTCCTCCACAAAGAAGTGGCGGAGGGGAGGCGGGAGGGGGCAAAATAAAAATAAAATTCTCTCAAATGCATTCAGCCATGGATGGCCTTTACCTTCCTCATGTACTAACTGTCCTCTCCCACCACCTTCCTTGTATATCACACCATTGTTGTGTGGGACAGTTCCAGGGAGGATGGAGAAAGTTCTTGGAGTTATATTCCATGTACTTGTATTTATGTATGTTTATATACATGCATACTCCGGAAACTGCCTCCAGTCTCAAAGGAGGAGGGGGAGAACAACTTGATTGCCTTCCTAATAATGAGTACAAGAGTGTCCAGCCAGCATCCCAAAAAAGATGATGATGATGATGATTGATTCCAACCCAGAAGAGTTTGCTTCTCCTGAGGCAGGAGACAGAGACAGCGAGAGAGAGAGAGAGAGAGAGAGAGAGAGAAGAAGGGAGAGAAAGAGTGCAAAAGGATAAAAAAAACTTGCGAAAAACTGTTCCATTACTCTACACATGACATGACTAAAAATACCTCATGTACTACATCTAAGCTGCTGCCCCAACTGGGGACATTTTAACGAAATAAAGAGTCCCTGGGGGAAAGGAGGAAATATTTTAGTTACAAAATTTTCTGTGTAACTTGAGAGAAACTTGTACCTATTGATAAAAATTAGACTCTGCATGTCCTTTTCTTAGGTAGCGCGGATGCCATTATTGTGAATAAGTACTACGGCGTCCTTTAAAACATTTGCCACATGATCTTCCCCTCTTTACTCGGGCACAGATTGATCGTGAAAACTGGGGGAAAGGAGATCAAATGGAAGCGGACCTCCACATTTCCTTTCATCCCTCCATTCCTAATGTGTAGTAAGCCGCTCAAGTTTATCAAGTTTTCTCCTTTCAACGGCGATGTGGAGCATAACAAGGAGCTGTGACATGTGTACATACATACAGATTGTATTGAACAGAGAGAGATTGGGAGAGGGGGAAAAAAAGGGAAGCATTTCTTTTGAGCTTTTCACCCGCCAGATGAAGAATATTATGCCATTTTTTGGGGATATAATGGTCTCACTCAAATCCCCCTTCTCTCTCCTTCTAAAAAATCATTTTTTTGGGGTTTCTCCCCCCTTAGCCTGCCCCAGAGAATTCTCCATACAATTTCTCTGGCCAAAGACATGTCCTTCTTTTTTTTTCTCCTTCCTATATAAGTACATGTATATGGAGTAATAATAATAAGGTGTATGTCGGACAAGAAAGTTGGAGATCTCTCATAATTTGTGTGACTGGAGGAAGAAGACGAAGAAGCAGAGGTTACTCCATACAAGCTCAAAGTTGACTCCCATATCTCACTTTATGACGAGTCATAAAAAAGTTTCACCCTTTTTTATTTCTACATACATAATTTTTATGGGAGTGAAGAGCAAAAAAAAAAAGAATAAGGAAAAAGGGGGAAGATGAAGGAAATACCATAAGGGTCTGACTACAGAAGTCATGGTGGTCGCTGGTGGGTAATAATAAGTACTGGTAAGTTACAGTTACTCGTAAATCTTTGTTACTTATTTTTTCTCCTATATACTCCAAACATGTATTGGGAATCAAATAGAAAATATAGATACATACTCTGGCTGCTAATTATTATTACCATTTCATACAGCCAGTCCTGATCGCTCTCTTTACAACTTTGCCCTTTATTCACCAGTTGCTTTCATGTAGTCGACTGAGTGTAAATTCGGGGCACAGGAACTAATAATGGGATTCGAGAGATGGAAGAGTGAGAATTTTTCAAATAGACAGACAATCACTTTTTTTTCCCCTCCGTGAACTTGGATGAATGAATTTCCATCACAATGGATCATATAGTCTTCTTTTATCACCGCTCTGGATTCTCTGTACTCGCTTTATAAAAATAAAAAGTCGTCTGGGAAGTGTAAGTAACAACCTGGGATTCAGATAGTGTCTGTAATCAATCATGAAGATTCTTTTTTATGCTGAAATGAACGTCGTACTACATGAATGATCATGTATATGAAATCCCTCCTTTTTCTATGTTCTCGCCGTACACAGAATCTTCTGGAATTATGTGTATCCATTTCCCCGACATTCTCTTTGACTCGGAGTAGGCAAAAAAAAATAGAAGGAAGTAGAAAGAAAGAAAAAGAAATGATGGTTGTAAAACTCCAACGATTTCCTGTCGTTCACTGCCAAAATAACATGAATAGAAGAACACACACAAGGGCGAAGGTGATATCCTGCCCAAGTAGTAAGAAGTAGTAAAAAGAAATATACACATATTTCCATAAGGCCCAATGTAAATCGTGTGTACAAATGTTCCAAAAAAAAAAAAAATATGTGAGTGGGAGAAAATGCAGGAAGACGGGAACAAACGCTTTTTTTATGGTTCCGAAAAATGGCGAAACACACATAAATATGGAGTCCCCCGGCCTTTACGTGCAATTTCCGAAGTACGCGCACACCCAGGAGTTGGCAGAACAAAAAGGGTAAAATTTTTGGGAAGAATGAATAAAAAAAGCAAAAATAAATGCCTGGGACACGCGTACACGTAGCTACAAAAAAAAAAAAAAAGTACAATATGAAGCTTGGATGAAAGGAGTGAGTTGAAGGTAATTACGTGCAGAAAGGGACGCATCATATGATGTGTAATTAAGTGGGAAGGAATAGAAAATGGGATCGTAATGGACACGCGGTGTGGGGCTGGTGCCATAAGTCAACTGGGTGACACTTGTAGCGTGCGAGATAATTGCCTCATGGAATTTTCTGACTTTTTTTTCTTGTTTTTTCGGGGGAGGCGACGGTGGTTGGTAGGATTGTTGTTATTATTATTGAGAGCTCATATAATACCGCTTCCCTCCCAGAGGGTGAGGGAAGACGAGGGAGAAATGTCCTCCTGGACGGGAGCCACGAAGGACGCGGACGGAGTCAGCCGGGTTTTATTAGCATCCCATTTATTCGTAGAAGAGGAGACGCTCCAGGAATAATAATAACAATCATGGGAATGTGGAGACACAAGAGTCATCCAGCTTGTGGTGCCAGCAGCCGTTACTTGGGAGACATTTCCCTCCTCTTAAAATTTGGGTGGATTTCCGGGTGCTTCCCCTCCACCAGCTGGTCGATAACGTCAGAGAATTTCCAATTTCGGTGGTTCCATCCGATGAGTGTGTGGGCGGTGACGCTGCCCATCTTCAACAGTGGGCTGGTCCTGGATTTCCTCGTGAGTAACAGTCCCCGGACCTATGCTGGAGAGTACTTGTCCGAGCAAATTGGCTACTTGGCCTCCGCATTTTGCGTGTACGTCGGTGATTCCATCGTGAGGCTGGGCGGGGTCATCACTGCTCCCACCGTCATTCAGCTTGTTCGGAGACTCCAGCTCAGCCTCATGAGGCTGGACCTCCTCCTGGCTCAAAGTGACAGGGAGGAACTCCTGCCCATCAACCACTTCTTGGGGCGGAGGTGCCTGAGGAGGGCCTGGAAGATTTACGCGGGGCTGGCCATCACCATCATCTTCACCACCCTCTACATGGTCTACCGATTCCTCCGCTACGCCCTCTTGTATCCCGGATCTGTATCCCAAGAGTTCAATACTTTAATTACTTCCACGAAATCCGAGACGGCAGTCATATGCGCCATCTTCCTCACCGACTGGGCCGTCCTCACCTCCGGCATTTATTCTCAATGTTTCGTCATCCTCTTCGGATTGAAACTGGCCAACATGCACAAACTCTTCTGCAAACTCCTCCTCCATGTTTACTTCCCTCAGATTACGACAAGATATGATTCAGCTAAGAAACTGAACACCTATCAAACCGCCAGTCTCATGGCTCTTACCAAGTACCAGTGCGACTTGCAGCGCCTGCGGAAAGGGAAAACTGGCCAGGTCGCCACGACGGAAGCATTTACTCTGGCCTATCCTCGGCGGCCCGTTTCTGGCTTCGAGAGCAATCGCGGCGGAATTCTCAATAGCAAGACGCATGAGCCAGCAGGGGATGGCGGAGAGGGCATGATTCCGAAGTTGACCGGGGAATTCCAGGAATGCTTCCTGGAATTACAACAAATATTCAAATGCTATGAGAACTATGCGGGCTGGGCAGCTTTCGCCCTCATCGTGGCCGCCACGGTGGACATTATTCAGGCCATTTGCATCGTCCTATTTCGAGGAAGTCATGGCTTCAAGCACGACAGCATCAGCAGTTTCCTCCGAACTGGGGCCTGCATCGTCACCATCCTCACCTTGGCCCATTTGGGATCTTTCATACGAGTCCAAGTACGTTGTTGTGTTTTCGGAACACATAGAATAAGGGAATCATATGGGGAGAGGTTTGAGAAATGTCTTCTGACGTCAAAGGGGGGACTGCATGATTAATAATTGTCCAGGCTCAAATTCCACGCCTTCCCTTCTTGTTTATCGCTTACGGGAATTAAGCACTCTTGGTCCCCTGATTCTTTCTTCCAACCTGCATCATGGCTCATGATTGACTGCCTCGGGAATGATAGCTGAATTGCAACCAGAGAGTTTTCCCTGTACTGAGCGTAAACATATATATTGGGGGAGATCCCGTAGAAAAGTGATCTCCGTTGCAAAATATCGCATATTCCATCAAATTTTCCTCCCCTTGGTAACCGACAAATGTCCAATGTCCGAAAAAGTCCAGCTTCATCCGTGTGGAATATATTTTTTTTTGTGGTCCCATACAATCACACTATTTTGATCTTTTTGCCTCTGCATGCAGAATATTGTATATGGTGATTGTATCTGCGGGAGTGGCTCTTCTGGCGTCCATGTAGAGGACAATGCAGAGCAGTAATACTGAGAGCCACTCAAAGGAATTCTACAAATCTCTTTCTCTCTCTGTCCTCTCTCTCTCTCTCTCTCTCTCTATCTCTTGCTTCCTCTCTCTCTCTCTCTCTTGCTGCTTCTCTATCCTTCTGTCGATTGACTGTCACAGTTATTACTCCGAGTCCCCGGAGCAGAAATCGTTATCCATCATGCCCACATCCGCAGTTTGTCAAATCTCTCGCATTCCTCACCGCATCGGCCACAAACGACGCCAAGATAAGGATAGAGAGAGAGAGAGAGAGACAGAGAGAGAGAGAGAGAGAGACGAGCCATCCACTATCTTGTCCACCCCGAGAAATATTACCTCTCATAAATCAAAACTTATATATATTTTTTACTGCTTGACCATTATTGTGTATGTTTATGTATTTATTGCAGATGCAAACACAAAAGGACACTCTCCGCAACCACCTCCTGTCCACCACACTCAACCAGTCGAACACCATGGACAGCCTCAACTTTTCCAAAGCAAGTATTTTTTTGGTATTATTATTAATATTTCATATATAATTCTTATATAGAGATTCTTCCCTTTTCTCCCTCAATTTTTTACCCCTTCTTACCCCTTTTTTTGCATGTGATGTGTACGGGAATGTAAGCGCTGGCTAAAAAAAAAAAATTAGGACAACAAGAAGTATGAATAGGAATAGTGACAAGAGATAACAAATGTGTGTTCCCAAAAATTCCATTCCCCTCATTCAAGTCTATGAAGATTAGTATTGTATTCCAAACTATGCTGTGTACAAAAGTATTTTTGAGGGAAGGAAAAATATTGTCATTTTTACTCCCTCGTATTTTTTTCTATGAATGTTCATCCTCCTGGAGGGAAGAGTAACCTTCGTGGGGGGGGGCATGTGCCTCATACTTGTTTTGAACCACTGTCCCTTTTATCTCCAAAGGTTTCTAAACTTCTCCAATGGGTTGACGTTTGGGATTGGCAATTGACAGCAAAAGAAATGTTTCCCATTAATCATGGCCTCATTTCCACGGTAAGAGCTTCCCGTCCAACTCTTGGACTGTACTTACTTTTTCTCCGTTCAAAAAAAATGAAAAAAAAATGTGCACCAGCATAGTGATGGAAGCATGTATATATTTTGGTTACATTTTCTTGTATTATAAAACTGACTTTTTTCCATGGATTTTTTAAAGGTTTGGTCCACGGTGATGACGTACCTCATTTTCATGTTCCAGCTCAAGCAGACGGAGCAAAGTCAAAAGGGAAATTCGTGAGAGCGGGTAGTATGGAGGGAGTTGGCCACATAAAATGGAGGTGGTGGAGAGAATATAAAGGGAGATATAGTGAAAGGAAATAAAAGGGATCATTTCCAAGTGCGTGACACTCCTTTCTTTTTTCCTCTTTTCTACATGTTATGTACTTTCCCCTTTCCTTTCTCTCTCTCTCTCTCTCTCACTTTCTCTCTCTCCCTCTCTTGTACAAATAACTGCATTCGCCTTCCATGTTTGAGCTCCGTGGGGATATTTATAAATCCACTGTGATGTCGTTGTGGTTCTAAGGGGGGGGGGAAAGAAAAACAGAAATAAATAGAGTGAAATAATTATTAAAAATATAGTACGTCCACTTCAAGTCATTTGTAATATTGTAAAGGTACTTAAAAAAAAAAGAGTGCGTGTCTGCATTCCCTTTCCCCTTTGTTTGCGTATATGTATATATATTTTTTCTCCCATTTTATTTTAGGTGCTGGACCCGGGTGAGGAGAAGATTAAACTGTGCCGGACAAAACTATGCCATGTCCGGTTTGATTCCAATCGCTCCGTCGTACCCCCTCCAATACATTGTCATGTGAATACATACATACTTGACTAGTTTTTATTGTAGATATTTTGCCCATAGACTCTAATCTTGGGACTGGAATGGTTATAAAAATTCTCAGGATTAAATTATGACTTGCTGATAACACCGTAATTATTATGGAGCACAAGCGCCAAATAAAATTGGGGGCTTGGAAAAAATCATTTTTTTTACACACACACACCCATGTACAGGGTTTTGGATTGAATGAGTTCCCCTTGACTCCTTTCCATATACATTCCCCAAAAATTTTATTGGTCTTCGTTCTTCCCTTGCCATTTTTGCACTTACAATTTTGGGAAGAGAAATAATTGAAAATTTGTGCATCAAAATCCCATAAATTTTTGAATAAATAGTTTTGTTTTGACGGAAAGCATATTGAGAGGAAATGAACGTGTCTGGGAACAGATTGAAGAGCGGGAGGAAGGGCTCTTTTATCAAAAAAAAATAAAATAACGTAAAGGCAAAAGTTGAGGGAGTTTGGGACGTGGAAGGGAGGGTGCTGCTACGCCACCGGAATACTTTTATGAGCCATAAATCACAGGGATTTTCTCCTCTCGCCCCCCCCCCGCGAAAACTTTGTAGCTTCTCCGTAATTTAATTTTTCATTTAATTTCTAATTTTCTTCTTATTCCTCCGAAGAAAAACTTTTTGAACTCAAATCACTTGGGTTGATTTTTTTGAGGGGATTGGGAACAAAGCCCTCAGAGAAATCCAAGGGAATATAAAGGCAATGAGCTTCCTTTTTTTTGGGGGACTCCAACAGTTTTTTTTTGTCCCTCACATTTGAACCACGCTGTACACACCGGAAAAGTGTAATTCGAGTGTTAGCCAGACGCTTTTGCATTTACACGGAGAACTCGTTGCATAAACACGCATTTTAAGCTTCTCTCTCTCTCCCTCTTTCGCATTTCATTTCCCAAACGCTGTTCTTTCAGACTCCCTTCTTTACTCAACATTGTCATTAAAAGGACGGGGACAATTGACCTACATTTTCAATGGTAGGGTTTTTTCGCACGCAAGCCATATATTCCACATTGCACCTATTTTTTTCTACCCCTTTTTTGTGTGTGTCTCCACACTCAAGCAAACACACCTCAGAGAGGAGGGAGATTTCGTGTTATGCACAGGATTATTTAAAAACTAGTTATTAGTATTACTATATTTTGAAAAATAAATGGAACTCCACTCTTTCCCCTCTCCTCCCTCGCTCTCCCTCTCACCAATGTACATAGAGAAAGGACAGAGTCAAGGAATAAATAAATAAACAGGGAATCGGCAGGGACATGCTTCCAGCCAGAGAGTTGAGAGGTTCAAAAGGAAAGGTTTTTTTTTTCCTCCCTTCAAGAAAAGTACACCTTCATTGGAGTCCCAACGGAGAGGCGGGAGTTTGTATGAAAAGAAAGTAAAGTACAGAAAATACGTTGGGATATATAGCTTCTTTTTTTTTTTTTTTGAAAAACAAATTCGTCTCCGCATTTCCACGTGAATGGAGAGGAATGGGAGGGTAGAGGGAGCGGGATGAATGTCCTAATTTCCCGCTCCCACATGTGTGATTACTTGCATCTGGCCAAGATATGGGATGACGCCTCATTGTGAGTCTTTCTCCTCTTTTCAGCACCGAATTCACATCAACTCCCAAAGGGAAAAGAAATTTTTGGAACTAAACACAGAAGGGACGAAAATCTGCTGTCGAATCTCTTTTTTTTTCCCCCGAGACATTTTTTCCTTGAATGTCTTCTCCCTTTCCTGTCTCTCTTTCTCTCTCTTTGTGGCTCTGTCTGTCTGTCTGCGGAATAAGCGTGAAGAGATTCCTTGTCTCGGGGAAGAGCTAGGAGCTCCTACGGATATAATCTTTGCGGTCGCGTGAAAAATGAAGAGGATGAAGAGGAGAAGCCCCATTTTCTCATTTCCTCGTATCCCATGTTAATAGAAGAATATTTGTTGTTCAAATACATGTTTTATATTTTTTGGGTTGGAGGAAGACGTATCTTTTTTAACAATAGCACCAGTTTCAGCTCCGTCATTACTCTCCTCATTTTTCTTGGGATCTTGAAGTGCTTCTTTGTATAGGAATGGAGAGGAAGAGAGATGCATTTTGTTGAAAGGAAGGAAAGAGAGAAAAGAATGCCGTGCGAAGGTAAAAGTAAAGGAGTTTGCATGCTTTTTCTTCATGGTCTTCCCCAAATTTGTTCCTTTTCTCCTCTCCGGAATGTGCTTCAATGATAATTATTGTTGAAAAAAAATGTGTACATATATACTGGTTTTTTTTCTGAGGGGAAGAGAAGGAGGGGATCGTTGCCGGTTCTTTTGAAAGGTTCGCCATTGTGTCAACATTGGGATTTACTTTTTTTTAAGTCCACCTTTATACTTCTCTTTTCCTTCAAAGCCGAGTGCTTGTTTTTCCTCTTTCTCTCTCTCTCACTCTTTCATTTTTTTTCTTTTTCCTTCGCTTCAATTCCTTTTAAGAGCTGCTCTCATCTTCATCTTTTTCATTTTTTTCCTTCGCTTCCTATTATTAACTTCCCTGTTTCTCCGGTTCCTTTTCCCCGTGTTCTTTCCCTGGATTCTCAGCCCCGTCTTCTCTCTACTTCCCTGGCAATCTCCTGTATGTACGTATACACGTACACATATACACATACACCACTTTTCTTCATTTCCCTCCATCTTCGTATCATCGTCTTAAAAGGGAGAGGGAATTCAAAAAAAAAAAAACTTTTCATTTGAAAATTTTTCACAGAGAAATACATAAATAAATCCAACAAGTCAACCAGACTTATTGTCCCTGGGGAGAGGAGATTTTCCTCTTGGATTTTGTAAACATGCTGGCAAAGGATAAAATGTGAAAGATTTCCTTCCCCCTCCTGTGCCTGACACCTTCACTTCCCCTTTCCCTTTACCCAATGTCCATGTCTTTTTTTTTCACTTTCTCCCCAGGCACTCCCATCAAATTGGGCCAAGATACCCGGCCGTTGCTACCATAACGCAGCCTGGAAGTCCCGATTGCTCCCATAGCTTTTGATGCTTCTGGAATGAGCAAAATAGATAGAGAGAGAGAAAGAGCAAGAGAGAGAAGGGATGAGGAGAAAGTGTAGACCTCAATTTGTAGTTATTGTATGTGTGTGTATTTATTTGTGAATTAGTTTGGGGAAATTAAAATACACGGAGCTGGGAAATAAAATTCTCCTAAAGCTTTTACTCCAACAACAGCTACAACACGGACTGATACAACAAATAATCCTGTACAAAGAGAGAGAGAGAGAGAGAGGAAAAAAAGAAGAGATGAGAAGTGGAGATGAACACTTTTTTTTCCTTCGTGTCCGTGGTAAATGCTGTAGTGCATCGGTGTCTTCAGATATGTGTAAGCACATGCTGTAACTCTATGGATTCTCTGTTTAACACCTTGTCTCTCTCATCTCTCTCTCTCTCTCTTGGTCCACAATAATGTGGCCAGTCTTTAAGCAGATCTAGGTATAGCGGGAGTGGAAAGAGAAAAAGACCAGAGAGAAAGAGGCTGCAAAGAGAGAGAGAGAGAGGCAGAGTGCAAGAAGAGTTACACTAAGAGAGGGTCATAATGGAAGAGAGATGGTCAGAGCAACAGAGAGAGAGAGTGGGAGAGGATGGGGAGAGAGACGGCGGGAGTAATAGTGTGAGGGAGATAGGAAATAGGCTAGCGAGAAAGTGCGAGGGAATGGATAGAGAGTAAAAAAAGAGGGAGAGTGTGAGGGAATGGGATAGGGAGTAAGAGAGACTGCGAGAGAATGAGGGAGAGAGAGGAAGAGAGCAAGAGAGAGAGAGAGAGAGAGAGAGAGTTAGACACAAACAAATAAATTACTTTACGGCCTCTTTTCCTACTTCTACAAATACAGAGAGCGGGGAAGGAGTGAGAAGGACGATATATTAGTTATATTCCCACTGCTCGTACTTTTAGCCGGGACGAAAGGAAACTGTTGCCCGCCCACTACCCTCT
>JAQGBT010001496.1:0-31431 GCA_034698585.1 Disparrhopalites patrizii | reverse complement strand
TTATTATTGTCTTCATCTAATACATTAATAATAGTATCAAGGACGCTGTATCAATTTACTTTTGCTGATTCATAACTGTTGGGACGCGATGGTGTAGGTACTCCGACATTTTGAACCGTATCTTGAGATTCAGGAGTGGAGGAGTTAGGCATCGAAGGTGATATAGTAAGGGGCTCGTTTAAAACGAACACTTCCCCTTCTCCGGCTGTGTCAAAGGACCCCGTTACCATGGTCTCGTCCAGAAAGTCCCCTGAATCTCCATGATCATAGGTAAAAGTCCTAACGTAAATACATAAAAAAGGGAAAGTATGTACATTATTAATTTTTTTCACACATTTCGCATACACGTCCAAGGCAATTTATGTACATGACACTACGGACATACTAATGGTAAAAATAGGTCATAATAATGCTCATTTACTTTTCATTATAGTTTTTGTCATAAAAAAACCGCATTGATTCACAATGTCGAAAGTACAATACTTTCCTCCCAGATCCAGTACTTCATTTCGATTTGCGTTTGTACGCAAGATACTGTGACCACATCGAAGTCCATAACTTTTCAGTCTTTACCTATGTAATTAAGTATTCAAGTAAGTAATCAATTTAATTATTAACTATTATTTTTAAATACAGACTGTCACGTACCTGTGTTTGAAAATTCGTTGGGTCCAACTAAATCGGAAATACTTTGCCAACAATTAGTCGTAAACACACACTCGGGTGTACCTTCAAAAAAATGGCAGAGCGATCCTTCACAAGTTCAATAATTTTTCGTTCAATTTCAATTTTTCTCAAATAGGGCTTGGGAGACATTTTGAAACTTAATAGCCGGAATTTAAATTGGTGGTAACCAAAATGTATCGACACTGAGAGTTTCACTCTTGCAAAAAGTTGCAGCTGTATATTGTATTTAGTTTTAATTAATTGTATTGCACACCACAAATGCATACAATTTGCGTTTCACTTTTTCCAAAAGTTGAAGCGTGATCAACTTTGAAAAAAGTGACGAATGCCGCATGAGTTTTAGTATTCGTGATACTTTAAACCGGCGAAGAAATTATTCGCGCGGGAAGTTACAACGGCAGGAAGACGGCGCCACAGGCGGAGTACAAAGAATACTCTAAATTTAAAAAGCGAAGTATGATGACATGAAGAGTACATGAAAGGATAAAATCCTGATACTGTAAACAGGCCTTATGGGTTCAAGACACGAAGTAAGTACTATTATGTTCAATTTGGCTGACATACCCAAAATACCCCTGGACGTTTTCAAAAAAACATACCCGTTTAGGACTTAATAATAAATTCAATTTTGATGAAAAATATTACGCTCGGAGTTTTTTTACAGACCATTTCAAAAAACGATATTTAAATCTCGATGAAAGAAATCTAAACTGCGGTTTGTTAATCGCCTTAAATGCTATAATGTACCTTCTCTATAGCAATTTGCTACGGTGTATCTGGACAGGCCTGGAAAGATTCACAATACGTTTTTCTTTACTCGCATCAGATGATTTCGTGATATTAGATCCCGCCGAAGTTTGAATTCCTCTCAGATTTCCGATTTTCCTATTTTCCGGTTCCAGCCATTTCCAGGAAAACGAACGAAATTTTTAAATTTTAATTGGACGTTTCCGTTGATTTCTCTTCCGTTGGACGTGTTATTGAACAGGTAAAAAAAAAATTTGATTACTACAGCAACAGTTTTAAATCAATTTTTAAGTTTTAGTGTAAATAAATGTGCGTACTCGTACTAATACTAATTATTACTGTCTATTTAGTCAGTCTTTTTTATTGCTCATTACGCTGCAAAGGTAACTAATGAAGTTTTATTAGAATATGTCATACTGAACTCATCATCGCCTAATGACCTAATCCATCTTTTATTGACATAAATGCTGATTAGATCTCCTGGGAAGAATTGGGTCAATTAATAACATGCAGGTGCTTCGGGCTGCACTTTCTTCCGGTTTCACTTGCCGGTAAGTTGAACAATTGCGTACCTACCCAAAATGTAGCTTTTAATTGGTTTGGGATAAGCAAAAAATTACAAACAAAGCTTTAATGTTCGGTTGCCGTGTTTCAGGTCGCTGTTAAACCCGGTCAATGTCTTAATTGGCGGAGTGACCCCAGCTCGAAATTTGTCCAGCCTAATGCCCTCAGGAACGGCTTCACCCTGCCCGTTGCTTCAACCTCCGACGCCGATCGTATCCATGACAGTGAGAAATAAAAGGAGGGAGCATTATCCTAAGCCAAGGGAACATAAACGACTCCGTGTTTACGGCTTTCATGTTCGAGTCCGAAAGCCTGGAGGTCGAATGATTATTTTTGAGAGGATCCTTGAAAATAAAAGTTGGCTGGCTCACGGGTTTTAGGAACAAAAATAAGTTCCGCTGAATTAATGTTACTTTTTGTTATCAAATGTAGTTCTACTGTGAATATGTAGTACTGTTAGCATGTGGATATAAGAAAACTATTTTGTGAGCATTTCCAGAGAACACTGAATGTCAGTAGGGAAGGATAAATGATCAGCTCCGTTCTGAAAGAAGCATCCATTGTTTTCAAAAGTCAAGGAATAATGATGGGTGCGTAAAATAAAATTCGAGAAGACACATTAACAGATATTATTTTTGATGCTATAATTTTATTTGACATTTCAAGGGTTTTTATTTTAGGGTGTCGAATCAATCGAATCATATTTAAGTTTGTATTCTTACTTTTGTACACCAAATATTAAGCATTCATGATTTCGGTGAATTTTTTGGGGATTTGAATATTTTGTGCTTGTACGGTCATAGTAGTATCATTGAGAAAAAAAACAGTTTTCAATACGTTTTGTCCATTGAAAATTGAAATTGTCACCAAGGACCAAATATGGCCAGGAATCAGCCTTATCAGATTTAGTACACGATGATTTTAGCATTTAACCAGCAGTCTAAAGAAATAGGAAGTAGGTGAGTACATACATGCACAAAATAGTAAATAATAAGGAAACTCTGATATAAATACATGTATATCTGAACCTACAATCTGAAAGGAGCTAAATCAAGCCCTAAAATAGACCAGAAAAGCATCTAAAATTCTAAATTCTAAACTACGTAAGTTTTCTCCAGTCTATCCAGTTATTTCATGGCCAAGTTTTTCTACTAGAACTTATAATAATTACGCAGCCGTAAATACATAGGTACATGGATATTTGTATGTACATATTTTAAAATCATTTCAGACTGTTTTTTTAGGAACTTTCGTTGCCACGCAAAAGTACCCTGTATTATTTCTGTTTCGGATTGAACTAGGAAATAAAATAAGACGACCTATTCTCTTTACTATACTATAGCTACTTCTTACCCTAGAAAAAAAGATGTCCAGTTAAAAGTTACTTCACACTCACGGTACGTGATTTGAGTATACCCTTTTAACGTTAGAATTAGTGCATAATTCTCTCCATTTTGTTTACATAAATCGGACTAGAATTTTTCATCTTAAAATAGCACCACGTTCTTATTATCACATTCATCTGTATATATTAAAAGACACTTAGCATTTACACGAAAAACTATTAACCGGTTTCAGAATGAAAGTTTTGAAAAAGTCAGAACTTTCCGTAAGGAGAAATACACGTGGATATTCAAAGATTAGCTGGCTAATTCTCTTATGCAAGAGTTATCGTAGAGTTAGAGCCACACATGAAAAGTTAATACATATTAACAGAACCCCGTCTTACAGCGTCCGCTGCCACAGTCATATTTTTTAAAAGTAAATATTTTGTCTATGGGTTTGAAATTATTTATAATTTCTGCTTTACAACACGGGGTTCAATACACAACACAAAACTTATTTGATTCAACGTCAAATTAATTTGTGTTTGTTTTAAAATCACCGACCACCATCACAATCAGAAAACGCAATAGAATGACATGGCTGCTGCATTGCAACACAAGGAAAGTATGTAAGTCATCTTGTAAAAAAAATATGAAGGAATTCCCATCAAAATCTATAAATCATATTACAGGTTTACATATAAATCCATAAAAGCGCTAGTACACGTATGTATAGTCACAGCTATGTACGCATTACATCCTTAAAAAGATATCCGTCCTAAAATCTAACGTCATTATAATTCCCAGGTCTATCCCTCATTAGATCTCCCGTGCCAAAATCCCGGAGAATGCTCTCCATCTGGTGAAGCTTCTTACTCGCCACCGTCTCGTGTTCCAAACTTTTTCGGTAAACACGGGGATACACCCTCGGTCCGCTCTTGTAATGCGCGGGCATGCTCTTGGTCCCGTACAGAATTAATTCTAACCCCTCCAGGTAACCCTCGTTGTCGGGATCAAGTTGCTGCCAAAGACAAAAAAAACAAAAGGTATGGCGATAGAATAATAAAAACCTACACGATATGTATTGCAACAAGGGAAATATTATCAACATTCATTTACTCCCTTCCCCTTTTATTTTCCGCTTCGTTCCTTCCAAAGGGGAAAGGGAAGCCTGAACACAAGAGCCTGGAACATTTATACAGTCATACTAGGTACATAATATGTATATTGCCGACCCTTAATTATCTGTGACTGGTTTAGGATTTACACGAGCGTAAATACGTCCATGGATTTGTTTATAGTAGCACAAATTGTAATGCATTTAAAAAAAAAAAATCTAGAGACTCCACGTGCAAGACGAACAAACACAAGGTACTTTACTGATATACGTACCAGTATCAGGGGATTAATAATATGTAAGCAGTTCTATGACAGACTTACCGTATCCGTGAAATTGGCAGTCCACGTGCCCTCTGGATTTTCTCCCCAAGTATGAACGGACATGAAGGGCCATGCATTAAATCCTGCCGTGGATACATCATTTTTCCGAGCAAATAGTAGCTGGGTTGTTGTGCCTGAAAATGCGCATATAAATGAATTTTTTTTAAAAAGCTTATTTCATATACCAAGGCGGAAGGAAAAATGGTAGGAAGTAAATTGATTTTGTTGAACGAAAGCAGGTAAAAAATGTCAGAACAAATTGATTTGAGCCCTTTCTCAATTTTTGTCTTATCGATTTACTCTCACCCTTTCCAACGGTTTCTTTTCGTTTCTAGTTGTAATTTTCCCTTTCACCCACTTTCTTTTTCTTTTACTTGTATTTTGCCTCGTACTTTCTTTTTTGACTCCTTGCTTTTTTTCGATCTCTTACGCTCTTTTACTTTTCTTTTTTGTCGCTTGTATATTCTCCCCTTTTCCCTCTGTTATTGTGTGTACGTTCCTTCCCTTCCATTTTTTTCTTATAATCTTTCTCCGTCTCCTTTGCTTTCTTTTTCTTTCCCATAGCTTTCACTTCGTTTACCCATTCCGGCTAATATCCTCTCACTTTCTTTCTGTATCCTACTGTGTATTCGTCTTTAACGCCCGTCTCCCTTTTCGCTTCCCTTTCCTCATATGCTCCCCTCAATTTCGCTACCTGTCTGCCTGGCTCTAGCAATTCGTACGCCAAAGAGCCTCAGACAAGAGGAATCGCGCGTGTCCTTGGCAAAGAACGTTACTTCCCGGAAAGGGTCATTGTCATTAATGGACTATACACATACACATTTACAGGGGGGAAAACAATAGAATTCATCAACAGTCACTCGTACCCATACGTATACATATATGGCTTTATATAAATATACATTTGTATTTGTATACACATACCGTGTATGCACTTTTTCTCTACACCGAAGAAAAATACAAAAGTTTGCAGCCAAGAAGATTTAATTTGCTCAACCGTTCACTACCTCCTCCGCCCTTTTTGCCCTCGTGCATTTATAATGGACTGAAAAAACTCTTAGTACGTATTTACAACTCCCTATTCGATTTATACTCAAGTTCGTCTCCAGTATAGCCTGTATACAAAGAGAGAGAGAGAGAGAGAGAGAGAAAAAATAGATGAGCCTTGTGTCGACTCTCACTTTGACAAATAAATCAGAGATTTTGACATGGAACATGATCAAGAGTGATTTGTTGCCAAAAGAGAAATTGTAAGAGCAGTCAAACGCAGGGTAAAAGCAGGACTGTTTTCTTCTTCCATTCTCTCGAATCTCTTGCTCTCTCTCCTCTAAAATGTTCACCCCCCTTGTTTTTACGAAACAGAGCGCTCTGCAAAGACTATAAAAATAAAGTACGCCACGGAGTGAGTAAGTCAGTACGGCAAAGTTTTTCGGCTGTCAGTAAATAATTCGTTCCTTTGACAGACTGTCTTTTTTTTCCTCTGGAGCGTTTGTGTAGCATTACATACTCCACTTTCTCCGAGTGTGACTACTGTGTGTGTTTAGTCCATAAAATAACCAAGAGACACTTTTCACATTCTCCCTGTCACAGACAATAACATGGAGAAGAAGTTTTTTTTTACACAGGCAAAATCTGCTCCTCCAAATACAGCATGAAGGGAAATAACACATGAAGCGTTTGGAGTCAAAGCAGACTAAGTCCTAAAATTTCAAAAATGATTTTTTGTTTCAAATAAACCAGTGTAGGTAGGTTTGTTATAGTGCCCCTGAATTCTTGCGGGTCATAGGTCAGCCAAACACAGTATAAACCCGCCCTTAAATATGGGTCGTTGCCAAACCAGCCAAGTCCATCCGTCTCTATTTTGAGGGCCAGAGCAAGCCTTGTTTCTATGTAAATACCGAAAAGCGACTAATGCTCTCTGAGCGAAACAAAATAACAAGACTGAAAAAGTATAATGAGACAGATGAGAAAGAGCGAGACACAAAGACAAGAGCCAGACTGAAGATTCTCTTTCTCAGATGAGAAAGAGAAACAAGCGAAAACAATAGCGAGACAAAATGGTAAACTTAGCGAGATGTAGGAGAAAAAAGAAAAGAGACAGATGGATAAGGTTGAAATGTACAGGACTTCGGCTTGCTCCTGATTTGTATGCTTAATATAGCGAAATCCCGATTTCGTTGCTAAACCGAGTAAGTCCATGGAATTCATGCCTTAAACTTTGCCATATTTTGTAAATGGACCACACAGGATTTGCGAAAATTTGCAGTGGTGAGGCTATACATGATGATTATGTTATGTTCATGACAAAAAGTTTGACCAATTTGTAAGTTTTTATATCTGTATAGTTTCTTGCACTTCCTGTAAAATTTGTTCCAATGGACTTAGGCTGGTTTGACTCCGAACCTCTCATATGTACATAGGAGGAAGAGACAATGTGGAGAGAAACAAAAACAAAGCAAACATCACTTGCATAGATACATTCAATTTATCAAGTGCCGGGTTCTCCCCAACTTTCTCCAAAGCCAACAGCAATCATGGGAAGGGAATGCAGAGGAGCGGTGAAAACGGAGACGACGGCCGGAGAAGGAGACCAAGAGACTGAGATTGACCTCACATGTCAAAAAACTACAGGGGAAAGAAAGAGACTTTTGGCAGTCGAGGCAGATTCATGGGATGTTAGTTTACAGGAAACAAATGGGAAAGAGTATCGCAAAGTCCATGTGGAAAGTAGGCAAGACAGAAAATAGTGAAGAGACTATCAATGACAGCAAATAGGAAGGGGATAAGACTTATAGACGAGCAGAGGAGTGGACAATTTATGCAGAAGGAAAGCGAAAATCAGAAGACAGAATGGAAAATACAAAGAGTTAGGGTGAAGAGACGGATAGACTGAAAATGAAAAGAGAGGGAAAAAAAGTTTCCAATAGAGGGAGAAAGCAAGGTGAAACGAAAAAATGGGACAAAAAAGAAAGCAAGATCAATGATAAAAAATGAGAGACGATAGAGAAAGTATAGTGAGTATTAAAAAACGTGAGAAGAGAAAACACGGTGAGTGAAAAAAGAGCTGAGAGGAGACAGAAAGCATGACGAACGATAAAAAAATGAGACAATAGAGAAAGTATGGTGTGTATTTAAAAAAAAAATGTGAGTAGAGAGAAAGTATGTTGAGTGATAAAAACATGAGACAACCGAGAAAGCACACTGAGAGAGGAAAAATGAGACGAGAGAGAATGCACAGCGAGGAAATTGAGCGAGCAAGATACATATGCATGTGTAAAAGTCGAGAGAGAGACAGAGAGATGAGCAAAAGGAGGAAGGCGAGTCCCAAATGTTAGACGAAGCAGAGATAAAACGGAGGAAGTTCGTTATACAACTCCCTAAATTTCACTTGGGGCGTCAAACGAAGAAGAACAACACCCAGACGTAGTAGTAGTAGACGAAGAAGAAACAAAGAAACTTGCTTAACAACCATAAATTTGTTGACATCAACCTCTCCAGGAAGAATTGCTCTCTCCAACACCAAGAAATGGAAGACGAAAGAGCCAAAGTCCTGGAGAGAGAGTAAGTTAGATACCAAGTATCACGGGAGGAGGAAGGGGAAAAGGAAGAAGAATTGATTAACGACTGTAAATAAGTCACAAGGGCTAGAATTCGAGCCGATGAAGAACAGGGCAAGGTTGAAATGAAGCGAAAAACATAGCTATATATTTTTACAACAACAAAACAGTCTAATAGTCAAAGAGACCGGTAACAGTATATGTTTGTTATAGTTTGTGCTCCGTTACATCTTTTCCTTATTTTATACAGAGAGTGCAAAATACCTACATACATATGTATTTATCGCTCGGATGAGAATTCTGCACAGAAACTGAAACTTACGGTGGAAGAGAAAGGAGACTAGAGTTCCCGGAAAGTCAAACAAGAGGAAGAGCGCCAGGGAGGCATAAGAAACACGGACAATTATCAAAGAAAAAAAATAAGAAAGAACGGGAGAGAAAAAAATAACGGGGAGGAAATCCCGAAAACGCAAAGCAGAGAAACAGAAAACAAGGGGGCAGACAAATTCAGCGAGAAATTGTAGAGAGACACGAGAGCAGGGAAGAAGAGAGAGACAGAGTAACAACATAAGAAGCATACACATATAGCAGATAACGGATAAATGTACGGAGACATCGACTAGAATCGACATCGAAAAGAAAACGCGAACAGGAGAAATAAAAAATCGCGAGAGAAAGAGAAAAACGTGAGAGTTAAGAGACGAAGAACAGCAAGAATCTAGACGTAACAAAAGCATCTTGAAGAAAAGTGAGCGTTCTCTGGATCAGTATAGCGCATAAAAAACAAAACTTTTTTTAATATTTTCTGTACACTCTCTCACCTTGAGGGGAAGTAAGATCTATCTCCAAAGCCCCTCTTTCGCTGTACTGGACACTCGTGAGAAGTTCAACGTGCTCCAGAAAATTTATCTCATTCGTGGTTCCCTTACAGCCGCTACTAACGAATTTAGCCAATTTCGGGTCCTTACCATTCATCGTTTTATCCGATCTGTGTACACACAAACAAAAACGAAAAATTTTTACTGGAGAGTTCATGGGTAATTTCTTTTATTTACCAAAATACGTAACCCTGCAAAGGGAAACTGTGGGTGAGCCTTTGTACTAATAGTAAAGACACTGTGACTGCGTATGTCTAACAGACGGAGCCTTTACGTGATTTACGTCTATATGAGCCTACTTACTTGTACTTACACAGTAAAATATATATGTATACATGTTATATTGGGATGTAGTGCAAAAGAGACAACTTAATCACACACATACGGAAAGCACGCACAAGTTCCTGGAAATGCGTAGGGAAACAAACAACCAAGATGTGTGTAATGTGCATAAACAAATTAGATGTACCAACGTTTTTGGACACAATTACCCAAGTTTTTTTTGGAGGAGAACAATCAATAGAAACTAATTTAACGAGTTTCTTTTCCTGTGCACAATGTATACATAGAGCAGGAAAAGGGGAGGCTTCTGACCACTAACTTTCTCCAGTTTTCATCTCTCTCCTGCTCCTTTCTCATCCGTCCAAGCCTTTAATGTCCGTCTTACAAAGAGGTTGGTACCTTGACCGGCTTGAGTAGTTTCCATTTCCTTCTTCCCATTTATCTCCGTACTTCTTTTTTTTATTTCCACTATTTACATTTTAATTCAACTTCCCTCTTTCTTACTCCTTCTCCAGACTTTTCAAGGTTTTCTTCCGACTGCATTTGATATTTCCCCATTTGTACTTTTCTTTCCCCTTTACACGTCTTTGTTATTCTATTTTTCTCTTTTTATTTGACTTCCCTCCTGATTATTTTTTCTGTATTGTTCTACATACAACTCTTACTTTTGTCTCGCTATTCTTCCCTCCCATCCTGTCCCCTTTGTTTTGTCTCTCGATGATTTGCTTTTTTACCAAAACTTTGCTCTACCACCATCTTCGTAGTCTCTTGGTCTCCCACTCAATCTGTGAGTCCCGAAGCAATTCATTCATTTGTTTCATTATATCTAATAATTTATTCTTAGCCCATATGACAGGAGAAGAAAACTTTGTTCGTAACGTTTTTTCTCTTCTCTCCTCCGTCCCCCAAAATCCTCTTTGCCAAACAAAAAGAGAAGTTTTTTTCTAGATTATATAGCTAGTAGTAGTAGTATCCAAAAAAGAAGCTCGTTGTACCAACTAGTAATGCTTACCTTCTCATACAAGAGTTGAAAGATAAGAGTTCTAAGTAAGTAAAAAAAAATTGTGGAGGCTAATAAATGATTGATGTGATCCTTTTCCGCTTTGCTTTCCTCCGGTACTCCTATACCATTACTAAAAGCATCATGAGGAACCGTGGGAGGGGAGACAATGCAGGTAGATCGGTTGTAAAGACGAGGAGGAGGAGGTGGAGGGGAAGGACAAAGAGAGAGAGAAAAAAAAGATAGAACCTATACAATCCCTTTTATCGGCTTTTTATCCAAAAACAAGCTCTTTTTCTACTTATTTCCCTTTCTCTTCACTTTCTTTTCTTGTCCCACGCAACAAAAGGAAATCGAGAATCTTCAGATATATTGAAGACTCCACTATTATTACTACTAGATATGGAGGACTGATCTTTAGACACAGATCCATATCCGTTGTGTACTTTTGTCCAGGAAGAAAAAAAATGGAAGGGGGGTTATATTTTCAATGGTTTTGTTTGTCAAAACCACCTGCAGTGTTACGGATTATTTTTAGCCGCTCTTTTTTTCTCAAAGAGACTTTTGTCTTAGTGTTTCGCAAAGGCTTTCTGAAAATCGATGTTGCTTTCTGTGAAGCAAGCCTCAATCATTTGTTCTATCTTTGTCGTATCTACCACTAGTGATAACAGTGAAAACATGAGGAAACCACAAAAGAATTCATGCGAAACACGAAAGAACCTGCTGAAGATCTCCACTTTGCAAATTAACCTACGAATTACAGAAAATTGGGAAATTTAAATCATCACTTCAAATACAAAATTGAATACAAATCTTGATTAACGGCAAAGATTCTGTACTAGCGGACATTCCAATTTTGATAATGTAAGTACATAGTACATACATGCTAACGTTAACACAGAATCATTAACAGCTTTTATGTTGTGGCATTAATACTCTTTGAAATTGAAGCTGAATTCTTGACACACCTTGCTGCCCTATGCAACGAATTCGTAGTGCAAACACGGTTGCATGGAGATAATCAGATTTGAAGCTTTGGTTGTGTACTCACAACAAGAAACCTCAAATAAATATAAATTACGACGGTATAAGTTATACTAATACTAACCACAGAAAAACATCTAGAAACATAGATACAAAATAGTAAATGAAAACAGTCGAAACAAAAATGTAAAAAAAAAAACAATAAAAAATGCGCGCTTGAAACAACAGAAAAAAGATGAATGATACTCACAAGGGTAAAGCCTTCACTCGACAAATCCTTTGAGGTGGGACATTAGTCCAGTTCTTGGCATACAGAATCATTCCATGAGCATCCATGAGTCCAAATCCGAATTTTGGATTGAATTCAAAGCCCGCGTGGTTGAATTTCCAGCCCGGATTGTCAGCCAACGGTCCCGGCTCGGATGTCCAAACCACCAAGTGTTTCACATCTCTCCATGTCAAACTGGGACTGTGTGTGCGAGAGATAGGAAAAAAGAGGACAGTGAAATTATCAAATATGTACACATACACATATATAAATATACATACGTACGTATAGCCACAGACGTTATATAAAAGGATCAATTTCTACACCCCTTTGTCATGTACGAAGAAAAATGCCTTGAAGAAGAAAAAGAAAGAGAGACAAGGGGAAAACCTGTCACTAAAAAAATTGGAGAAATGGAAGAAAAATATACAATATAAAGAGCTACGCAGACCAAAAAGCCGGAGTCCGCGAGGGAAGCCTTTAATTGAGCCCCAGACGTGAGTCCAAAGCCTTGGAAAATTGTATTATGGAAGACAAATAAATTGCATTAAAGAAAAAAAATATATATACTTCCAAGATTCCTCCCCCCCCCCCTCCTTGTTCAGTTCCATCTCATCTCCTGGAGAGAAAAAAGGGGGAAATATATAATTGAAACATGAGAAAGCTCAAATTATACTCTCAATTATAGGTGTATAGAATTTTCTACACGTGCCTTTCTTTAAGGGCAGGCATTTAAGGAGGACTCGAAAGAGGCAGTGTATGAAAATGTAGTATAGAAACGAACTGGGGAAATTATATGTGTAATTTATAGAGTAGAGACCGGCAGACCGGAATTGAATAGACATATGTACGTACATATATACATATATATAGAAAAACAAATACAATGGTACATATACATATAGGTATAGATATAATAGCAATTGTGTACTTGGCTTCCAGCGTAAGAGCGACGATACCGGCAGCCAAGGGCGCTGATGCGGAAGTTCCAGTGTGACTCGTCGTACATGTGTTCAAAATGTCTGTCGTCGCCTGCAAACAATAATCAAACAATTTCAAAAATAACCTCCCGACTTTTTTTGTCTCTTTTTCTTCGGACGTAGCATAAACGATTTTTTCTCCCATTTTCTTCCGTTTACCCGTTTTTTCTTATTTTCTTCCTTTTACCCGTTTTTTTCTGTCTCACATTCTTCCTTTTCGAGATTTACGTTCAGTTTCTCCTCGTTTTACGTGCCTTAACTTTCTGTTTTTTGTGTATTTCCCATTTTTTCCATTTCCCTTTCATCATGCCTCTCTCCTGAGATCGTTTTCTGTATCCACTTTTTTCTGTCTTCTCCCTTTTTTTCTCCGTTTTCTCCCTTCTTTCTCTGTCTGCCCCATTTCTACATTTCTCTTTTTCCGTTTTTCAGCCTCCGTATACAGTAGATTTTTTATGTAAAACCTTTTCGTATCATCTTTAGTGTTCATGCTCATTCTTACGCTGTTTGAGTGGCTTTCCATTCTTGCTCTGTAGCATTTGGGAAGAAGGATAGAGTAAAAGTAAAAAAAAATGTTTTTTATGTTCCTTGAAAAAGGTGGCGAATGGCAAAGCTATAAAAGTCGGTTTTTTTCTTCCCTGCCCTCTTACTCTTCAGTTCTGTCGATAAATAAACAGAGAAAAGTGTTCCCTACAAAAGCTAACGGTGAATCCAAAGAAAAGAATCACACTCATCCTATGTATTTACTTGCCTTACTTTTACTGTCCAATTCTATCTTCTTGGTATGGGGAGTGATGGGAAAGAGGGCAATCTTCTGCTATCCCGGACACACTGCTGTGAGGTCTAGCTCGAAATCGTCTTTCAATCTCTCTCTCCCTTCTCTCTTTCGTATAATTCTTCTCTTTCTTCCTACTCCTGATTGTCTCTCTTGCCATAGTTACTTTCTATCGTTTTTCTTCAATCTTACTTTCCTTTCTTCTCTCTCTCTCTCTCTCTCTCTCTCTCTCTGCACTTTCTTCTCTTTCTATCCATTTTCTTCCTTTTCGCTCTCTTTCTCTCCACTTTCTTCTTTCTCTTCTCTATCCTCTTTCTTCTTTCTCTCCACTTTATTCTTTTTCTTCTCTCTCGCTCTCCTGTTTCGTTTCATTTTTACTCGCCTTCCTTTTTTTTCTTACTGTTGTGCCTATCTTTACAGATATGTTGAATCTTACTGTATTCTCTCAATGCTTCTCCTGTCTCTTTCTCCGAATCCCCCCTCCCTCTAGCTTCGCTTGCTTTCTCTCTGTCTGTGGCTGAACCATATTTTATCTGTCTTTTAACTTTCTTTCTCTCTTTCTCTTGATCTTTTACATTCTCTCTTTGTCTCTTAACTTTCTTTCTCTCGATCTTTTACATTCTCTCTTTGTCTCTTAACTTTCTTTCTCTCTTTCTCTTGATCTTTTACATTCTCTCTTTGTCTCTTAACTTTCTTTCTCTTGATCTTTTCCATTCTCTCTTTGTCTCTCTTCCGTTATCTTTTCCATTCTTTCCATCCTTTTGCCCTTTCCGGGGTTCTGAGATCTCTCACTTTTTCTGTTTTTCAAAATTCTCTCCCTCTCTCTCAGCAAGTCTGGATGGCCCTTTACAGAATACACAAACAATTTATAATGACATTTATACTCCATTCCTTCCTTTATACTGGGGGTTTTCCTAAATCGTAGTAACAACTATGTTGTTACTAGGCTCTAGTATTCCCTCCCTTATACTACGGCTAGCACATGGAGGTAAGCATTTTACGTACGTAGGACTGTTTACATCCGTTAAAAATTCGTAAGTAAACATTCTCCACATTTTACTTCGTGAGAATCGCCTATCTTACTTTTTACCCCAAGTAAAAAAAAATGTTTTTACATGCAAATATACATGTTGATTTTCACGTTTACATATGCCTCCAAAGAAAAACCATCGACAGAATGACACCCACATAAGACATAATTGACCCACTAAAGTGATTTTTCCGACAGCTGGAAGGACACCCTTTCATCTCTTTTCCTAAAAATTGGTTGTATAAATATTTCATGGCATTCACATTTTTATTTCAAGTGGATAATTTCAATGTGAGGAAAATTAGGTGGGGCCTCGTCCCAGTCACATTGTAAATATTTCGAAAAGAAAAAATTTGTAGACACAATTTTATGTGGAACTGATTGACATTCGAAACTTTTTGGGGGCGAGATAACACGATCAAGTATGTCAGTTGTCCGCTGAAATCCACCAACTTTTCCCTTCGTCCCCACATTTTTTTACCCATTTTCCAAATTCCTCCCGTATTACAAGTCAATACTATTGAAAAATGTTGGACAAGTAAAAAAAAAGTAGGAAAACCACAAAAAAAAAATCAATACGTGGAACAAAAAATCAATGGTTCGTTTGGTCAAACATTCAATCCAGAAAATCAGGAAGAGCTTGGCACAAATTCATTAGCCGACTTAACATTAACGCTGGTCGACTAAAAATTTCACGCCAAGTTTGCTTCCTCCCACTACGTGTATTATTGACGGGAGGGATAAGCCAGAAAAAAAGAACAGACAAGGGTATACTTGCCCTACGTAAGAGCTACTGGCATTATGCAACTTATCACGTTGTGAGCGGATATTTCAGCGTCTTCCATGTATTCACAGGATTTCTTTGAAAATACATAGCAGCAGTCCAATACACACTATCAGCACTCTGTCAAACTCTCTTCGTCAACAACAGCGGAGAAGCAAACAAGCACAAGCAAAAAAGTCTATGGCATCGTTTATTTGAACAATGGGAGAAAGTGACGGGCAGAGGTCTTGACTGTATTTGGAAATCTTTGAAAACTCTACGTATAACATATACATATGTATAATATATGCCTTTGTTTCCTATTGTCTGTATACTATGGACACTATGAGTTGCTTCGACGACCAGAGTTTCCCTTTTTCCATGGACCGACTGGAAGGGCCAGAGAAAAGACCGAAGGGGAAGAAATTTAACAAGAGAAACCGACAGGCAGGGAATTTAACCAAGAGAAAGCCAGTGAAAGGATGGGAAGGTGGAAGAGAAAACGAGTGAAAGAAAGAGAAAATTAAAAAGAAGTTCATAAAAGAAAGTCAGAAAGAGACAGTTCAGAAAGGTTAAAGAGTAAAAGACCAGTGGAATAGGGAAATATCAGAAAAGCAAAAAAGAAAGAAAACGTGAAGTCAAAAAAAAAAGAAAGTTTAGTCAAAAAAGTTCAGACAGTAAAGAAAGAGAAAAAGACCAGAGAAGAAAGCGAGAAAAATCAGAAATCAAAGGGAGAAAAATGAGAAAAGAAAGAGGGAAATATCACAGGAAAGAAAAAATAAAGAAAGTTCCGAACAATAGCAAGAAAAAATTAAAGCAAGAGGGAAACAAAAAAAAAAGTGAAAGAAACGCAAAAGAGAGAAATAGAGAAAACTAAAGTGAAAAACAAAGAACAGAAAGAAATATTATGGGAAAAAGGAAGTTCAGAAAAGAAAAGAGAGAAAATGAAAGTGAAAGAAAGAAAGAGAAAGAAGCGAAAAAAAGAGAAAATGAAAGCGAAAAAAAGACAATGAAAAAATAAAAAATTGTGATATAAAGATAAAATAAAGAAAAAGAGGAAGAACGAGAAACAGAAAAACGGAATCAAAGAGATCAACGGAGAAATTTTATTTAAAAGGAACGAAACCGGGCTCCAAACGCGGGTAAACAATGGTACGATTGAGTGGCGATACATTACTCGGTACAAAGAATATATCGCCACAAACACGAACCAGGTTAAGTTCAACAAGCGCATACAGAAGGAAAAATAACCGGTTACGTACTGAAATTAAAAGGTGTTAATGAAAAACAGAATTTCTAGGAGGTCACACTACCACGAAACGACCAGATGTACTAAAATGTTCCACTGGAGAACACCCTCCAGCGTAAAAGTTTTGGACTTAACCCATTCTGTGTCCATAGTCTTCACACGTATTTACAAAAAAACAGGAAGGTATCGGAGAAAGTAGGAGAATATAAAAAATACAAGAAGAAAAAAAAAAGGAGAGGTTGACTCACGATTTTCTGGTCAGTATAGGCCCCACTCGAATACGTGACAGCCATGGTGGATGGACATTGCTCTCCATACCATGGGAAACTCCCGGATTCTGAGGCGCTCCCAATGGACAGAGTATAAACATTGGAGGCGTAGCCGTCACAGGCACAACTGTCGCCCTTCGCCCCGCCATTACCTGACGCCCACACGTAAATTATTCCCTTTCCCTTCCGACCCTGCAAAAAAAGAAGGAAAAAAACCTGGAAAAATCTTGACCTATAGTTAAATACATATTTTACTTGCACAAAACCGTGCAATATTGCCAACATTTTTGCTTGCACAATGTTTGCAAGACTTTCGTCAGGCTTCGTGTATCATGTCCTAAGTTGACCTAATTCCAAAGGAAAATGGATGCAAAGGAATGTTGGCGGGACTGACTCTTGGGGCATTTTAGGTGGACAAATCGAAGAAGTCAAAGGCCGACCCACCTTCCAAGCCTTTTTTTTTTTGCCGTACGGAAAAAAATGAAATATACAAAACTGGGGAAGTTTGATATTATTTATATCAATATTAGTAAACACAGAGTTTTCTTTTTATGTCCTTCCCAACTTTTCACTCAAAGGAGATCCATCCGAAATATTGTAGGTGTATGGGTACACCCACTACATTTTTTACGGTATCCTTAAGATATATGTTGGGACGTGTATAGTGTATTCATGAAGGGAAAACCACACATCAAGAGACAAAGTTTACGAAGGTAAGTAAATAAGATTTCATTTATTTATTCCCTGTCAACATACATCTAAATTCCAAAATCTGGTCATTCGTTACGGAAGAAACTAGGAAAATGTGCCCGAATTCGTTTTTCCGAAGCCAAACTTTTTGCATGCAAAAAATATATTTCTTTTTTTGACGGTACTGAATACAAGCTTTTATTTCATAGACCAACTGCCACGACGACGTAGAAGTCTTTTGAACCTTTCCGTCATACATCTCCTTTGATGGGAGATTGAAGGTCAAAAACGTTCCACACACAGATGGATTTTGATAATGGTATCGCTCACATAATGTACAAAAAAAAACTAAAAAAAAAACATTTTACCACCAACTGTTCCAAAACTTTTGGACGTCAGCCAGAGAATAAAAATTATAAATATTAAAAAAAGAACTTTTTTTAAACGGAGGGGAGAGAGAAAGCAGGAGAGATTATTTGCACTAGAGAAATAAAATATTTAATATTATTTGTCCGCCTTTGTTCATTGAAAGCATCAAAGGCGTCATCATTATATTCTTATGACTTCAGCGGAGATTTCCAGCAGCCAGTTATGGTGAAAGAAAGAGAGGGGGAGGATGAAGAAATAACAAAAGGAAACCGCAGGAATGGAGACAGTTGTTGAGGTTTTAAGAATTTTGTGGTTCTAAACTCAGGAATATATACATATGCGTGCACAGCTACGTGAGCAGAGGGACCGGGTAGATGACTGGGGTGAAGTTCCTTTTAGTTTGATTTAGAATGTCGTAAAAGTTAGGAAAGAAGTGAAATCATTGAGCCTCTTCTCTCTCTCACCCTCTCTCATTTGCCCTTACGCCAGTGCTAAAAACATGCATATAACCAGGTGTCAGTCAAAAGAAATTTAGAAGTTTTAAATACAGCAAGACAGGCAAAACAAGGAAGAAAAACTACGTGGATATACAATATGAGAGCAGGAGACTTGCATTAGGGAACATGCTAATACAAAAAGCAGATTATGTAGAACGGGCTTCTACTGTATAGACAAAGGTAAGTGACATGGAGACATAAGACAAGAGAGAAAAGGCAGATTTAAAAAGGAAAAAGCTACAAGAGGCAAGCAAATATCTGTATCTACCTACATTCGTCAGCACGAGTATATGCGTATACATACGACTAAAAAATGAGCAAATATAAGAAATGAGAACATACATCATGAGGTACGTGAATAAAATTCGAAGGTAGAAGTTAAATGCGTGAAAGACTGAGACGAAAAGGAGATGACAATAAACTAAAAATTACAGAAAAAAGGAGCATAAAAATAGCAAATTGTGGGTGAAAAAACAATAAAGAAAATTTTAACCATTTTAACCATAGTGACACACGAGGGAATGACCAATAACGCCCGGAAAGAGACGGGCAGAAATGCAGATAAACTAATATAAATATGAAAATGCAAAAAAACAACGAAGTGATAGAAAATAGAGCTGGTCTATATAATCTCCATTGCCCACACAACCATGAGAAAGAAAAAAGAGAAAGTTCAGGAAGAAGGAGATGAGAGGTAAAAGCATTGGAAAGCAATAGAAATTCCCCAAAAAAGGATGACACTAAATCCAGGAAGATACAGCAGACCAGAGACAAAATCCAAGAGCTACACGAGCACAAACATGCATATGAGAATCATAGAAACAAACCGGTTCAATTCGGATTTAATCAACAAACACAATAAATAAATACACTACATTTGTTGACCAATGTACATACATATCACCTGTTGGTATTAATCTTTGCAAAGGTTTTTTTTTAATCCTTAAAGAAAAAAATTATCTGGAAACCCTGAACACGGGCATCAGTTTTCTGATCTTCCTGCAGAGTTTTGGGCTTAACCCGGTTTATGTCTACAGCTTTTAGCCGCACGCACATGGCAGGAGGGAGAGGAAGGGAGGTGTTAATGAGAAGAAAAGGCTGATGAAATATGCAAATGTTGCATACAGATTGCCTGTTGACGTCAAGTACAGGTCAAAACTCTTTGCAACTTTTCCCACATTTCCCCCTTCGTCGCCCTCCTTTGTGGCCGGGAATGAGGGGCAGGGAGAAAGTGAGAAACATAAAGAGAGCGAGAGAGATAAAGAGAGGAGCAGAGGAAGAGAGTGATAGAGAAAGTGAGAGGCAAAGGAAGAGAGAGAGAGAGAGAGAGAGAGGGTGTGAGAAGCAATCGAGAGAATGAAAAAGTGAGAGAGAAAGTGAAAGAAAGGGAGAGGGAATCACATAAGCCCATAAGAATACATAAAGAAACTTATGGCGGTCTATTAAAATCCCACTTTGAAGTTTTTGGTGCAAACATAAATTGGTGGGCCTTCGACATAGTCTATATCTCCCTCTTTCCTTTCTCCATTTCCCCCTTTAGTACTTATCTTTTTTTTTTGAACTCCCACATTTCCCCTGGCTAAGCTACCCTCCTAAAAATCTGTATATCTACATAAATATCAGGGATGGGGAAGATTCTGTAAAGTTTTAGTAGCATAAATGAGTGGAAGGGGAGTTTATATGTGCCGGTCGCCACGGAAAAGTCCGTGGTGGGTTTAAAGAGGAGCAGCAGGAGTTTTTGAAAACTCATGAAAATGTGATTGGCCTCTTAATATTTTACGACTTTGACACTTGCCACATGACCGGAGTAAAATATAATCCTATACCATTTTAATAAAAGGTCTATCATGTGTACTTCTTGTGCATATATACAGATGCCACACAACATTACAATAGTGTTTTTAGTTACTGCTACCTCTTTGTTCAAACCAAAAAGGACTTCTGGTAGCTACACGTGGCAGAAAAGTTGAACGAATGGACGGAGAAAAATTCCTGGGACTTTTTTTTTTATAACTGAAAAAAATTCCTTCCTTGGTGTAAATGGAGAAAAAAGGAGGCGGAAGAAGGAAGTTTATGGGGGAAAGGTGTGGAGAGTAATTATGAGAGCGGGGGAGAAATTCGAAACAAGTTAGGAAAAGTTTTTCTTTCTTTTTTTCCTATTTTGGTTAAAAAAAGTTCTTACCAGTGTAACTCCCTGGAAAAGAGCTCTTTGTGCCAGACGCCCAGGACCTTCAACGGTTTCCCCATCGTCACTCGGACCCCACGAAGAAGAATAGATGTCGACATCGGTGAAAGCCCAAGATAGGGCTTCGCCTTCGATTCGGTCTGTGACTGGCCCGTCAAGCATCCTTACACCTACACAGGACATGATCCAAAGCAAAATAAAATAAACTACCTCAAAATCAAAGGAAATAAAATACTGACACTTGAAAGCCTTTCAAAGAAGTCGGTAATTATTTTGTGGGACGTCACTAAACAGACTAAACACAGACCAAAAAAAGTTCTTGAACTCCTAATAATGCTAATATGCTACAAACTACATTATACAATCCCGCCTTCTACGCAGATTCCCTTTAAACAAAAAGAAGGAAATTCCCGGGTCAAGTTTCAGCTTTAATTATCCTGACAGGGGCAAAATTAAAAAGTAGGGGAACAGTCATGTATGTATGTGTATAGATGTAGGAGCATGAATGGAGGTAAGCCTAAACTTATTTCCACCATATTGTTCATATCCACCGGGAGTTTTGTTGGAGATAGTAGAAAATGTCTCACGCTCTACAGTTCGTTTCGAGAATGCTTTTTTCCTCTTTTGTAACTGTTAATTATATAAAGTTCTGGGAAAGCACACGCCGTCGCGTGGCCTTCAGGGTTTCTTCACAGGAGACTGGAATTGCAAACAAATCTGTGTGCATTCATTTTACTCTTGATTAATTCCTGATTTTTTTTCAAGTTTTTTGCCCAAGCTTTCACTTCACTTTTCCTTTCAAACTCTTTTCTCTACCGGTCTCTTTCCTCTGCATGCAATTTTTTGAAATTTTCCTCCTCTATGTATTTGCCATTCATTTTCTGCAATTATGTATTTACAAAGTATTCCGCCATCTCCTTTATCCTGCCTCTTCATGTCCATTTTCAATGTCTGTATCTCTTTCGTGCCACAGTAAGTTTCTATACCTTCATTTATCTACATATAGTTTGTACCATAAAAGCTCTCTCATCCATACTGTGTAAATAGTAGAATAGGAAATTGACGACAACAGAAAGTTCCGTGAGAACAACTCTACTGTATCATTGATGCCTACTCCCACGCAATGACTCGTGCTCACAAGTGACGGTGAGTGGCTGGAGTAGTAATAGTAACAAAAGGTAATTACATGGACTCCCAACTCGTAAAATCCCTAGTTGTTTGTAATCCTTTTCATTTACTAAATTTTCCTTCAACACTACCGGTCCTACAACCACGATGCGTGGGAAATCTAATCAATGGTAGCCACACAATTAGGTACAGAGAAAGAGAGACGCTCCATTAGAGAATTTGACGTCAGTGGTGGTGGTGAATGGAAGTGTGAGGGTGAAGCCAGTAAACATTATGATGTTGCGTGTGGCCATTACTACAAGATATGACATGGTTGATATAGGTAAGGTATACATATGCATCTGAACTTGTAACTGAAACATACGAGCAGAGATATAAGAGCATTTTATCTGTCGGTGGATGAAATCACTTTGCTTGGAGGTGGGACTAGTGTTCATTCGTGTGGGTGCATTCATTTACCTCCAATTTGGGCATTGTACGCAATTCCCACGCCACATTTGGAATTATTTGCCATCATGGCCACTTCTCCGGCACACCGAGTTCCATGACTGTTGGCTACTTTCTCGCTGTAGTGTGGCATTGGGTCGTTGTCATTGTCGTTTAAATCTCCGCTGATATTTGGGTTCTGCAAAATGTGAAATCCAATGAATTAATGACAAATTAAATGTACTTTTATTATACTCCGCATGTTACCCGTACGGAAAAACGATGATAAATTCGCAAACATATCTTGTAGTGATGAGCTAACAAAGTTGAAAAAATATAACAACAAGGTCGAGTAAATGTTAAGAAACGAGGTGAGATTTTTTGTCCATGAAAAACTTAAAGCAAATGCTGACAAAAGGATGGTTTTGGGTAGTAAAATGATAAATGGAGCCTAATTTTTTCAAGCTAACTGCATTTTCTCCAATTCCAAAAACGATTAATCAATATCTCTACATGTATGTACATCTATAGATTAAATCCAACACACCAGCAAACGGCAGGCAGTCAGATTTAGTTTTAAGGGTAGTGCAAAGCTTGTAATTGTGGCCACCCGCCAATTTAATCAAGAACTACGCATAATGAACGAAAAGGATGCAAAATTAAGAAGACTAGTAGTGCCTGTCCATATTATTATGGCCAGCAAATTCATTAAATTGTAAAATCAAAAAATTGTAAACGTTTTTCAGGAGCCATTCAAGTATTTACTTAACCTGCTTCATTTTTTTTTCTCGATTTTGTGGAATTATTCAACCAGACTGTCAGGATACCTCTACATATAGTCTGTAATTACTTACAGTGATATTTTTTTCACAGTTATAAATTTTTACCAAAATGAAGATGAGGGTGGTCACAATTACCTGCAAATGGTCACATTTGTGTATGTTTAAAAAAATCATAATATGAACTCATTGATGAGAAATTTAATGCATATTTTTTTGGTTATAACTTAGAATGCTACATATTCAAATCCCTACTTCAAAATTCCTTACATAAACCACAAGGAAAGAAAAAAAATTGAAAAAAGCGTTGCAAAAGAGTGTCCACAATATTAAGCGTTACCCTAATAACTCAGCGATTTTTGAAATTCGGAAGAGATGTAGTCGATCAACAAAAAAATGTTCTCAAGCGTCATTAAGCTTCGTGGAATCGAGAAATGGGCGAGGACACATGTTATGTTCCAGAAAAAATCTACATGACGTGTAGAAAAGGCGGGTAGGATTTTTTTGGTGTTCAGTTTGACAAGAGGGTTTCCGGAGATTCTCTCGACAGGAAAATATGGACAAAAAGTGAAGAAATGTTTTTTGGGTAAGTTCAGTGTTCATTAAAACGCGCTTAGAACTCACGTAGTTGCCAGCCAAATCTGTATGATTATGTTCCAGTCCATCATCCAGAATCACGACTTTGACTCCCTTGCCGGTAATACCCATGTTGAAGACGGGAACGACGTTCAAATCTAATCGGGGTAGACTGGCCTTTGTCCTTGTATCTTGCTACAAAAAAAAAACAAGAAAAAGAAAAGAAAAAAAATCAGCGTTTTGTAATTAATTCTCCACCCAACTCTTTTTTTACCCCTTGAAACCTGCCAACTTTGCGCTCAAATGCTTGTACTTACTACTAGTGGAAGCCCCAAAAAAGTGTAGAGATTTTGGTGAGAGAAAAACAAACTTTTCCCCATCCTCTTTGCCATTGTGTTGTGCCATGTAAGTAATAGCCCCTTTCCAAGAATTTAACCTATTTCCTCCTACAGTCGAACCTTCCTTTCTCTCCGCTTTTCCTGCTTCCCTATCGAAACTTTTTCCCCATTTTTTTTATCCCCGCTTTTTGCTGTGGTCTTGTTATTTTTTCTTGCACTCAATAAAATCAATGCATTTAAAAAAAAAAGTAAAGTATACGCATATGTAGGCACTATCCCCATCGTTTTCAGTACCATGGGGAAATCAGGGGGAGCGTATTCAAAAGGATCAAAAATGCTACTTGAAAAGCGGGTTTTCATTATTACATCAAACGAGTTGTAATCAAATGAAAGGAACAAACCAAGTAAAAAATAGGGGATTTTACATGTATAAAAAATAAATAATATGCATAATAAAATAAATGTTACTTACCATGTACCATTCTTTGTACCATAGAGGATCGTTAAAGCTGATAATTTTGCTTTGATCAAGTTCTGACTTCTCGGGGTTGTCGTTGCGGAAGAAATCGCTCACGTCAAAATTTTCTATTAGGTTCATGAGGCTGAAGTCTCGTTTGTGACGGAGTTTCACTACTTGTTGGTCTGCCCAAGTGACCTAATCAAAAAGGTTGTACCAAAAAAAGTTGTAACAAATTGTAGGATTCATTTGCAATCATATACATTAATTAATGATAACAAGTTTAATTTTTTGGTATTTTCAATTATACTATTAATTTCTCGCGTTCATTTTACTTCTTACCAAACCTATACCTACATATGTGCATAAGTATTATGTCCGTAATATCTGCTTAGGTAAATGTGAAATAAATATGCAATATAACTGCCAGGAGAAGGAGTATCCAAATCCAAAGGACAGCTTATATTACATTTTGGGGGAAATTAGTCATACTAACACTAATAACGGTGACGTTAGTATGGATACATTTCAGGGGCTTACCGAAAGAAAACATTTTTACCAAAAACGTGTTAAAGATAATTTACATTAATAATACAATGAGCGCTCCTATTTTGGTTTCAAAGATTTTGTATTCCCCGAAAAAAAGCTCAGGGTTTACTAACTATGAACATTGTAAATTGTGCTGATTTCAATAGAGAATAATGAAACTGTGGCCGTAGTTATGTACGTGTTATGAAAATATTTTTTTGGGGCGTTGAAAGGCTTATAGTGCTAAAAGAGCATCAACAAGGACGCCGGTAAAACCTTATAGATATTGTATGGCCAATACCCGTCACTTTTTGATGAGAATTAAATTTTTTTTAATTTTTTTAAAATTAAATTAATTTTTTTTAAATAACTATAAAGCTCGGTACCCTTGAGTCATTCATAAGTTGGTGGGTCAACTCCCTCGCGCTCCTATGATGCTCCTCCGGATGTGTGGGCTTTATAAAGCTGTAAATCTGCACGAAGTGGCGGAGCTGGCAAAAATAAATGGGACGAAAAGGATTTCAGTGTTAATTTTTCCCTCATGCAATTTTTAGCAATACGACACTGAAAAATGCATAAATTACAAAATACTGAGATAATGGCAACGGCATCTACCGTTACGAGGCAATTTTAGAAAAAACTAGAAGAACATTAAAAGGCGACTTGATAAACATTCATGATTTCTGCAAACAATATAAAATAGAGGGTATAAATTTTAAAAAAGGGGGATTTGGGAACAAAAAAACCTGTCAAGGTTATAGGAAATAACATGTACAAGGAAAAATTATCCATATTACACAAAAAAGTGGAGACTATAGTGAATAAAACATACCGGTCCCTTGTTCATGTATCCTGAATCCTCCGCCAATTTATTAGCGGCTTCGGGTCCCTCAGGAACCAGGACCAACCATTCATTGGACCAATGAACGGGATTATCCCTCCCGTCATGATTCGGATGTCTGGGTTGCCACAGCTCCTCTGGGGTTAAAGTATCTCCGAACAAATTCATGATGATTTGATCCAGGATTTTATTAAGCTCCGTAATATTCATGCTTGATTCCCTTGTTCCATTATAATTAGTAATGGTAGTAGTATCACTATTACTCTCATTCTCCTCAACACTGCCGCCGTTGTTGTTGGGGGAAGACAAAACCCTGGGTACACAGCAGGGGAGGAAAGAACAAAGGAGGAAGAGGAGGAGGAAGCTGAAGACACGGTGAAATATTAATGAGGACATTTTTTTCTCCTTCCCTTCCCTCTATAAATATACACGCACACTGAAGCACAATTTAATTTTAGCTTCCAAAAAAAATTATTTACAGACTCCTTGTCATTTGTTTTCTAAAAAAAAAGTAGGTACTGATTGTACAATTTGTCTGCGTCTGGAGAAGAAGCATTAATTATAGACAAAATATTCCCGTTTTTTTGGAGTATACAAAAAAAGCAAAAAAAAAGAAGATTAATTCACTGGAGGAGCAAAGTAATTCTTACTAATGAGGAAAGATTGGAGGAGACCATGGGTAGGGAGGAAGAGGGTTAAATAGAAAAAAAGGGATGCTTGTCACTGACTAAAATCGTAAATAAAAAAGACTCAATTTCAGTGATGATGGCGGGATGGTGGTGATTGGGACACTTTTACCAGATGACAAATGTTGCACTGGAGGAAATGTGATGGAGAATGACGCGACTGTCGATCCTCATCGTGTAGTATATAATACTAAGTATTTAGAAGTAGGAGCTGATAATTCAAATGACTTTGGGGATTATTATCCTATTCTCTTCATTACTTTTCTCTCTCTCTCTCTCTCCCTGCCTTTCTCTTATATAGTCTATAAATCTCAAATCACTGCTCAAACTTCATTTACATAAGCAGAGTCAGGCATATACAAGGTGGCACGGAGGGGAAGAGAGATAGAGGGACAGAGAAAAGGAGAGCGGAAAGCAAGGACGAGAGAGATTTACAGAGAAAAGGGGAAAAAGCAAATCATTAAAAAAAACAGAAGTAGAGAGAGAGAGACAACCAGAGGCAGAAGAGAAAGGATGGAAAAGGGGAGAGCTAAAGAGAGAAATGAAAGAGATAGAGAGAGAGATGGCGAAAGAAACGAAAATGCGAGCGAAAGAGAATGAAAAGAAGGACCAAGAGAAAGACAGATTGGGTGAAACAGTAAAAAAAACTGTTTTCAATACCACACAAATGCTTTTAATTCATATAAAGCACACTATGTAGGCCCCTTTCATCCACACAGGAACAGTTTTAGCAGTTAATTTACCTGTCCAGGGACCAAAAGCCATACATAAAACATTTGCGTACAATTTTTCCAGGTAGAGTCCACAGAAGCTTTTGGGACCCCCAGAGCATTGTATGCATTTATCGGGAAACTCATTCAAAAGCTTCCCCCTTTCAACAACATCATGTATAGTCATATAAAACACTGAAACTTGTGCATATGATGGTAAATATAAATGACGTACATACACTCAACGTATCAACATGTAACCAACTCATCAGCACACCTTTAATGGATCTAGCTATATGTCAGCTACTCCAATACAGATTCTCAAAATCGAGTATAGTAAAATATCCGTGAGCTATACATATGTAATTCGTATACAGAGATGTACGTAACGTATGTGTGTCATCTATCTTGTAAACATCTTCTAGCCTGTCGAACATAATACTGGAGATAAAATATTACGAAGAAAAACTGTGAACTTGTCCCCCAGTAGTAAGGGATAATAAATAGTCCACACACCAACCATAGGAGAGCCATACGCTCTTTGCATCTTAAATTTGTTGAAAAATATGTAGATTATGCGGACATAAGGGGTTAAAAGAGGGAGCGAGAGACAAAAGGGGATGATATGGTATACTATACATGTAGAACAAAACATCATTACTGCATAGCATCCATTGGGGAGCGAACTGATAACAAGGACTTTTAACAGATGTACGGCACACTCATGTGCGTAGGGAAATAACACTTATACTTTTAGTCGATTACAAAGTCAACCGCAAGCATCTGTTGCCAACGACGAGAGAAGACAGAGGGAGAGAGATCAGTTTACATCAATCTCCCCGGATTCTATACAATAAAATAACCTCTATAGTGATAGAAAATTGGTTGCCTGTATTAACCCTTTTACAGTTTACGCAAAAAGTAATGGTGCGAAAGGTGTATTTATAGGTTTATGTAGGAGAAGGAGACAACAGAAAGGGAAGGCGGACGTCATTGGAAATGGGGCTCATTGAGGGAATCTACGTAAATGTGTTCTTTTTGTATTATACTAAATGTTAAAAAACAGGAAGAAAATCATGCTGGTATGAATGGGGGTGAGTTGATGGTCAGCACGTGCACATTCACTCAGGTGATGGTGCTGCCGTGAACTATGTAGGAGGGGAAGCTTTCCAGGGAAAATGATGTTGTGGGAGTAATTGAGAATTAATTTTTGGGGAATTTAGGATAATTAGGTAATCTCTGAAAAAAATGTGACAAGATTAGTAAAAACACCCATATTAATTTGGTAGCACCATATGTATGTACATACTACATACCTATGTACAAAGCGTCTGTTTACGTTTACTCCAGGGAGACACTCAGCAATTACTGGCAAAAGCTGCTTACAATCTGAAAAGCACGGTACATCGTGAATACCAATAAAGAATGTATTGCTTAATTGTTGGTACATAACATAATAATGATTAAACTACAATGCTGAATGTGACTTTCATTTAAGAGTTTACACATCCTTATGCATATGATATTGTACACTTCGCACCTGGCAGGCATGTTGCTGAAGTCTGCTGAATACCTATATCAAATCAGAAAAACCAGATCCTACTACCAACTGATTTGTTTTCAGTTGGCGAGTATTGTCTCTTCCTAAAAGTAAGACAGAAGCATACATATGTATATGATCATTTACCCTTTAAATTCCATGGAATCAGTCTTATAGGTAACTGACATTCCCAACCTGCCCCAACAGTGAGCGGTTGTCAGTCAGTGTAGCTGGCGGTTCAGAAGAATTCCTATTTGTGAAACTTGGTTCTTTGATCAAAGTATATATGCACGTAACTCTTTGCGCAAAGGGGCGCATAAACAATATGCCTACAAAACATAGAAAGAGGAGTATAATGTTGATATCAAACATTATATTTCAACGTACTTACTAGCATAAATGTATGTAAGTAATAAAAACATTTTGAGAAGAAAGCCCGAAGTGACAAGGCAAGTGAATATATAGGTTCTTGCCCTACCTAAAACAACATCCGCAACAAAAAAACCGGAGAGACTTACTTTCATTTTCAAAGGAAAAGGAACTCATAATGGCATATAAACCACATACTATAAAAGTGCATTAGTGAGTCGAGACCACGAAAAGATGAGAGAAAAGGGAACTGTAGCATTTTGACTGAATTTATATGACCTACCACCACATACATAAGTGTGCATTGCGTATGTATTCATGTAGAAACTATCTCTGACTCTTTTTAGCACTCTTGAGAATTTGGGGCAAAAGCTTCATAAATTTATTAAGGGAGGAAGCAGCATTATAAAATAACACCGTCTCAACACTGATTACAATACTCGCTCGCGCTTATGTGTAGTCTTCTTACGAATTCTCCTTCCATAATAATTGTTCTTGGAGGTTTCCCTTACTTCCTTCATCAGTAACCTTTTCTGCGCCGTAAAATTGTTGTTCGAGAAGATTCTACATTTATTGCAATGTAATGAGTAAATAGCACCGAAATTCATACCTTCCTACAAGAATGTTGCAAGTTCATATTACGCTGTGTAAAGGTAAACAAGGAAACAATACTTACATCTTGTGGTTTTGAAGGTTGAAGCAAAGGCCGTAAACAAATGAAAAGTTCAATGTGGCAGTAAACCGGAGACTGCCAAGCGGATATCGTCGAAATCGATAAGGTTCCCCAACGTTTTTTTGTGTATCCGAACATGGAAAAGAACGAACAATATTAGTAAATACAACAAAGTGCTGTCCTACAAGGACTTCAGGAGATCGAGATTTGTAGTTGATAGTTGTATGTGCAGGATTTTAAATAAAACGTCATGCTTTTGGGCGAAATGTAACTATATGCATATAGTATACGGGAAAATTTAGAATCAAGGTCTTACTGAACCAGGATATATATTGAGCATTTGACTGGTTCTGAACAAGAAAAAAACTCTTGACGGTGGTTGAGGGAGTCCCGGATGTTGTAGTGGTCCTTTATTACTTTGATGATTGCTACTCCACCGGAGGATTTTCAATACAACTGCATTATTGGAACGAACATTCTCCTTCGCGTATGTATGTAGTATGTACCCAAAAGCCAGGGGGAAAAGAGACTTCAATAAAGCAATTTAACCGAATTGCTTTGAACTTACGCTGGGACCCCAAAGCAACTTCTTTTTTTTTTCAGGTCTAACCTTCTCTGTTCAACAATATATAACACATCCAGTTAATTATGTACAAGTTCAAAAGATTCACGGAACTTAATAAGTACAACAAATACACATAATATAGGCAATGAATCATTGTAAATCGGGGAAACTGAAGCACTGGTTTACATCAAAAAAGATTTGTTCAAGTATACTCCTTGCCTCGAAAATAAGTGATTTGTTAAAGGTTCAAGTCCCTCGTCCCTCTACATACCTAAATACATATAGGTTAATCTAATTTTCGAGAATCAACACGTTAATAGAGACACAAAGATATACACTCAGGTTATCAATACAGTCGACTCTCGCTATAGCAGCACCCTATAAAGCATCAATTAATCAATTTTCGCTTGCTATAGCGAAAAACTTTTATAGAGAACAGACATTTCTATGTTAACAAATGGAGAACGTTTTTGAGGGGAGCATTTTTTGCTGCTGTTATAACGAGAATACTGTTATACAAGGGACTATTATAGAGAGAATCGACTGTACATGTATGTATACACCTTTCAACATTTTTCCAGACAAGTTATACAACACGCAATAAACCTAAATGAAAAGCTCTACAAAGAACTTATTTGTGGGTTCCAAGTTTTCCAATCACTGAACATACAGGAATTCATTTCTGAGTTACCCGAAATGAAAATTTAGTACAAAATCTACCTATTAATGCCCGTATTTGCATACCTACACAGATTATGCAGCTAACCAACACACGGAAATCCATACTGCCTTCCAGCATTAACTCCGTGTTGTTTTCCCAACAGAATTTTATTATTAAAATTCCCAACAAATCCTTTTTGAAGAAAAACCACCAACATTACGTAATACAATCACTTTTGTAATACTTCCGAGTTTTCCGTTTTCAGTGAAATCCGCATCATCGTCGCATTTTCACTTCGACCTCACCAGAATCTTGTGACCTCCGTTGGAACCTACGAAATTTTGCCATAAGAAGTGAGAACAAATAAGTGAAATCGAAACACGAAAACCAATAATACTGTTTTTGTCTTTTAAAAAATTAAGATTCCGGTGTTTTAACAGAGAAAAATTGCATAAAATCGAGCCAGCGAGAGAGAGAGAGAGAGATGGGATCTAATACAATTTTCATTAGACGGCTCGTGTGGACTTTTGTGGTGGGCTGCGATTGGTTGGGAGAAGAAAAGGAGAAGCCGAGGGAAAGGAAGAACAATGGGAAAGGCCACGTGACTCGCCCGGTCCT
>JAQGBT010001495.1:0-31447 GCA_034698585.1 Disparrhopalites patrizii | reverse complement strand
GGAGGCCGAATGGAGATGATTACTTCGTGCATTAGCGTTCGCTGGAGATAGTCGAATACGTTTCTTCACCGACGATATGTTGGTTCGAATTTAGTATTTGTGAAATCCAATTCATTCGTTAAACCATAGATTCATGTATAAGTTTGTTGAGGAAGGCTACACTCGTACAAATTTATTGTGATTGCAAGAAACTATGTATGGGGTTGTATGAGATCTTGTTTCAAAACGAGGTTCATTTATATTATGAAATGAGTTTCGTCTGATGCACTTCGGGGACAAATTTGTCACACCAAAAACCGTAGAATGAATGCAATTTAACTGGTTGAAACGAGGAACGTACGCAATGTTGGGAGGCCCCACCAGATCATTTGCCAAGCGAGGGAAATTGAACCTTCGTTCTTGGTGCAATTAGAGACGGGAGACTGGAATATCTCTTTCCAAATTGCTCCTTCTGGCAGGGCTTGCCACTCATCTTGGACTAGAGGTGCTCTCAGAGCGTAGGATATGAGTACACATGCCACAACGTCGGGCCCAATTGTGCCTTCTACGCATTACATTTTTACTTTTATTGAGATATTTGAGCTAGAACTTACAACGAATAACCGCTTAAGGATTAGTTTGCACGAAATAACTAAAAAAATAACTAGAAAAACAGCTCACTGACAAACGGACAGGCTAGTCCACGCTGACTGCAGTCCTGGGTCCCTTCCAGATCCTCCAGCTGCTCCTGGAGAACCTGTCCCAAAAAATTTAGCTTGTCCTGTGCCGATGCTAACCACTTGTTAGATAAAAGTAGGCATCGCCAGGAATCTGCGCCGTAGTGGCCCGGGATTTCGGGGAAATTTACTAATCTGCATTATTTTTCATTCAAATGGAATCAATATGCTGTTTGGAAAACGTAATTAATTCACGCTTTAAATACGATTTATCTAAAGCAAAGTGTGACATCCGAATCGGTATTCGAATTGAAATAGAAATTATATAAATGTTTTTAGTATTTTAATCGGAATTAGTATCCATATTTTTGTGAGAAAAATATTTTGTTTGGAATTTATAATTACAAATACTTTCGAAATTATTCAAATTCGTATTTAAAATTTGGCGCTTAGGTTCCGATACTTTGTTGGTATTCGAAAATTCCTTCATAACACTGCTAATTCCGGCCTTCGGGCAAGTTTGCAAATTGAAGGTATTGTAACGTTGATTTTTTTAATTAGCAGTAATACTATAACTATTTCGTCCATAAAAGCATCGTTTTTCGCAAAATCAAAGTTGCGGAGTCAATTTATAATTTTTGTGCATTGTTTTTGCTTTTGTTTTAAGCTAAAAATCGTTACATTACAAATGATTTTTGAAAAGTACATATATTCGAAAATTATATGAATATGTACACACATATTCATTTGTGTGAATAATTGAATAAAATTGCATTGCAATTAGAATTTATATTTTTAAAATCCGAAATTTAAATTTGTTTTCATAATGAGGAAAAACACGTATGTTAATTCGAATTTTAATTTATATTTTTTCGGACGTCATTCCTTGATCTAAGTCAATGTAAGAATATACAGTGGACTCTCTATAACAACTCTCCTAATAACAAATTTTTCTCTGTGACATCTTTATTTTTCGGCCCTTCGTATATGTAGTGTACATCTGAAATGTTCTATATAACAACTTTTCCATATAACAACCATTTTTGCCGTTCCCTTCATGGTTGTTACAGCGAGAATCCACTGTACATAGACGGGAAATTTACTTGAGTGGATTCCAAATCCTTTCGACAAATGAATACACTGAGTAGAGAGCCACGCAGAATAGAAGGAGTAATATTCTCCCCCAAAACCTCTTCAGGAGGATTATACATTGACTTGCAGGAGAAAATGCGAGATGAAAGACTTTCATACTCAAATCCTTGCCAGTACAATGGAATAGCGAAGGCAACAGAATGGAAATGAGATTTTTGACACATCAACAATAAACAATGTATTGTCATAATAAAATGTATTAGTAATATAAAAAATCAGTATTGCTATTACTGCTGTTATATACTGCGTTTTTTACTGGTAAAAATAAATCACATGATATGATTGATATAATTCAGGAACACAGTACAGAATTTAACATGGGACCAAATATAAATTTCGATCCCATCCCAAAATTTGCCCAAGCTGGCGTAAGGAGCCGTATGATGGCCTTGGTGATAAAAGCCGGTTGGGAAGACATCGTTTCAGATATTCCTGACTGCCAAATTTGTGCCTGAGCTTTGTCAGGGGTTGGTTGAACATGTGGATAGCCTGAATTTGGAATGGTTTCTCGTGAAATATTTCGTCATGCTATAATTAGAAAACATATGCCCAGCACGAATTTCAAGATTTGTTTTAAATAAATTTGTATTACACTAGAAATTGGCAATGTCGTAAATATTTCCTGCGTCCTAAGTGGCGAATTGCAAACAAAATTATTTTAAAGGAAGCTTCTAAATTACAAAAAATTTTTAAACGTGCTAAACTGTTGTAACATGGAAACCTATGTTTCATAGAAAATCTCTTCTCATTTAGATAAAATCATATTTTCAGTTAATTCGTATTCAATCAGTGTCAGATTACTATACTAAATACGTATTAAATGTCAGATAAATTTACATAAAATATGTACTAAATTTGTGCATAATTTGCACTGAACATATATATTAAACAACTAAATTAAATGTGTATTGAATTCGTAAGAGTTTAATTTTAAATTCGTAATACTTGTGTATATATTAAATACCTTTTTAATTGGTATTTAAATTCCTATATTAATTGCTGTATTATTTCTGCTTTTTGGGTCAACCTAAAACGTTTATCGCACCTACCCTTTTTATCATTACTGCAATGGACTTCTCCACCGTCCTTGAGTTAATGGTCTTGTCCGCAACGCACTTGTCGAGGGCTAATTCCAAAAATTGTACACTAGTCGCCATCTGCTTGGCGGCGCTGGCGTACTTGCCCAACTCGTAGCAATGTATGGCTTGCAATGTTACTCCAGTTTCCCTTCCAAACATTTTGCCCTCCGCCATCTGTGATTAGCATTCAAAATTTGCAATACAGTCGACTCTCTCTATAACAGTCCCCTGTATATATACAGTACTCTCATTATAACAGCCGCAAAAAATCCTCCCCTCAAAATCTTTATCCATTTGTTAACATAGAAATGTCTGTTCTCTATAACAGTTTTTCGCTATAACAAGCGAAATAATAGCGAGAGTCGACAGTATAACTGATTTCCCCCTGAATTGAATGATGTTGTTCCAAAAATTATATTTCAGCAATACTACTACGAATTAATAAAGAACAACCGGGTCGGACTGGTTGTTAAATAATCACAGAAAGTGGTGCATGCATTGTCATAGCTATCGGTTGAAAGACCAATAAACATCTATATCTATATTATATATATATATGTACCTATAATGCTCATTAATGATCATTCTTACATCTTGAACGTTCAAATTCAAGTCAAAAACAGTGTTCGCTACTCGCATGGCAGCTCGTTGCATCTCCTTACGGGTCATATGTAGTTCGAGGCTGAAGAATTCTAGAACTGGCGGAGTGATAAATTTTTCAAGTTTCAGCAATGAAGGAATTAGGGGAAATTTTTTTGTTTTATATTGTAAACCAATAAAAATGGACGAACTCACCCGCACTAGTTAGATCCGGCAGAAGGTAGTAGATTCTTCGGGTCATTCTGTATGCGGCAACGGGATTGTCGACTACAGCGAAAGCCTTTTCTACCGGCGTTTTGGCTTTTCTGTAAGTTTTTAATTTGGAATTGGAATCCTCGTAATCTTGGATATACCTGTTGGTTTTAGTTTGATAAATGGTAATTATCTATTTCCAGTGCATTTATAAATTTCTCAATCCGATTTTCTAGCATAATGTAATTATGTAATAAATAAACACACGACCAGATCCGATATACCCTTGTATAATTTCTGCTTGCGCCGGAAAAAATCTCCTTGTTTGATATATCAACGTCAGGTTTCCTACCACGTAAATTTCTTCCAAGCATTTGCTCCTTATGTCTTCGAATGAACTTATTGCAGCTACGCTTAGCCACAATTGTATCCACATTAAAGTCCGGAGAATTGACTTACAGGAGGTAAAATTTTGCAAACGCATTTTGTATTGAAGTCCGATTCAAAACGAAGGATTTTCACTCCAGAAAATTTGAAAATATGTGCGCGCTCAATAAGATAGTTAAACAGTTATTTACACTTAGGTTTAACAAATGCTTTTAATGACATCATATAACTAATACAAAAGGACAAAGACGTAGCCATAAAAGAGTCTTATTTACTTATTCTTCCAGCATACAATGTAAATGCTAGATGTTTTTATATCGCACGTTTCCCAATTTCGTATGCCGACGAAGACCTATACATAATAATAATTCATGGCACAGTGGAGTCTCTCTATAACAACATTATTCGTGTAACAAGATTTGTCATTACCCCGTAGTATTTATGCATTATGAATTAACTTGTTCTATATAACAATAATTCTACAACAACACAATACATTTTTCTCCGCCCTTCACAATAGATTACACGTGCTAGAAGTTTCGTATAACAACATTAATTCATTTTTGAAGCGGGCAAAATGGTTTAACTAAACCCGGCGCTCGGGCCAAATCATCAAGTTTCAAATATAATTCTGCAATTTGCTTTAAAACACGTTGAAATTGTTACAGTCGACTCTCCCTATACCGGCTCTCCCTAAAAGAGCACTTACTCAAAAATAGCAGTGCTGAATCCGCTCTACAGCTTTACCATATAAAGTGCGCTCTCTATAAGAGCACTCCCTATAACAGCAGTTACTCTATAACGGCAGGGTATTTTCTTCCCTCAGTCAAATTCCTCGCACTATAACAACACTTTCTTCCTATATAAGAGCAAAGCGCCTATAAGTCAGGTATCCCTTCAAAATTAACTTTTTCTCTATAAAACCACCGGAACTCTATATACCAGCACAATTTTATTCCTTTCTCACTAAAATGTAAATATTTACGCCAAATCGTGTAAATATTGTAAGAATTTGGAAAATTATTGAAGTTATGACTGAAAATAGTCTTAATTAATTAATATTACTATTTTTTTTAACTAATTCTCTATACCAGCTGTTCGCTATAAGAGCATTTTGGCTGGTGCAGAAAGGGTGCTGTTATAGAGAGAGTTGACGTATTTAAAATGGGATTTTTGTTCTCTAACATCATTTTGCTCAAAATTATTCCCGATCTGTATAACAGCGTTTTTCTTTAACAACAATATTCGTCCTTCCCTTGAATGTTGTTATAGAGAGACTCCACTGTAATGCAATACTAATGATAAGTACGAAATTCCGACGCTGATTCCGGATTACGAAGCACTTGGTAAACTCGGGATCGGCGAATAGTGAAATGCAAATGGACGATGCACTCAGTACTTCCGGCTGATAAACCTCCGACAAAGTAACTTTCCAGGGCAGGCAGAGATACCCTACAAATGTATACCAAATTTCCATCTGGAGTCACACTGCCCACAATCGCCCCTGACACGATGTGACCATTACTCGCTTCCATCCATTCCATGTTCCCCCCTGGCAAGGGATCTTGAAGGAAGTAAAGGGAAGGCCCGACAACACAAGCATTTTCCTTCAGAGGAACACAGCATCTGGTTTCATTGTTAACGGCTATGACCTCCGTCCCAATGAGATTTGTGGCTTCGGGCGACAAATCGTTCTCTGGACACCGACAAGTGCGCAGGCCCTGGGGCGCATTTGTTACTCGAACACTATAACGAATAATTTCCACTTTCAAGCTCACCCACAATGCCATAGTCGTTCGTATATTCTCCAGGGAGGAAGGCATTGGTGCTATAAAAATACAAATAATCATTATCTCAGTTGGACAAATATTCCTCTTCCGAACAATCCTAATTTTACTTTTTTGTATAAAATTCAACTTTTTTTTAATATTAATTGTTTATTGTTAACAACTAAAATGTGTCTTTTGTATGTGATACGTTTTCTTGGCCAACACAAATTTTCAGTCCTCTCATCGCTACCATCGCCGCAGTCGTTTTTACCATCGCATGCATGTATGTTGGGAATGCACACGCCATTTCCACATGCGAATTCATTGGTTAAACATATTTGGCCGTCTGAAAATATTCAGTGGATTTAAATTAAACTTGAGTCTCAACAATTATTCATTATAAATTTAATGAGACAGCTATAGTACAAGAATCATCAATCAGAATGTCTTACCCGTGCGACAATGAGACCAGTGTTCATCGCTAGCATCCATGCAATCACTAATGCCATCACAACACAAGTCTTGTGGGACGGCACTGGAATTATCCCAACAATGGAAGCGACTACTGATAATGCTTCCTGCGAAAGTATGTCGAACATAAAAAATATTATTTGTGGTCTCAAATTACACACAATCTTTTGAGCAGGCGTAAAAATAATTCTGCAAAAACATGATGCTTGCCTTTGTCCAATTGCTACATACAGTGGCGTCTCGATATAACAACTCTGAAGGGAAGAGCCAAAACTATTGTTACAGAGAAAAGGTGTTATATATAGATCATGAAATACGTAGCTAATATGGACAAAAGGCTGAGAAAATTATGCTGTTGTAAAGAGACTTGTTATATAGAGACTCCACTGTATGTAGTTTTCTTGCATGATGTATTATTACGGAAAAACAGCTGTATATAGACTCTATACAGTGGACTCTCTCTATAACAACTCTCCTTATAACAACATTTGCTCTATAACAACTTTATTTTTCAACCCTTCGTATATGTAGTGCACATATTAAATGTTCCATATAACAACTTTTCTATATAACAACCATTTTTGTCCTTCCATTCAGGGTTGTTATAGCGAGAGTTCACTGTATATACATATGTTTACAGTGGAGACTTTCCATAACAATATTTGTTCAATAACAAAATTTGTCATTCCTCCGTTGCAATTATGTATACATTATGAACATGTTCTATATAACAAAATTTCTCTGCAACGATTTATCTCGCCCTTCACAACAGAATACACGCGTGAGAAGTTCCCTAAAACCGGACAATTTTGGAGCGGGCAACATGGTGAAACTAAGCACCGCGCTGGAGCCAAATCATCAAGTTTCAAATAGAATTCTGAAATTTGCATTAAAACACATGCAGATATCAATTTCAAATGGGAATTTTGTACTTTAGTATCTGTTTGCTCAAAAGTTCATGTTCTATGTAACATTAATTTTTTATAATAGCATTATTGGTCCTTCCCTTCACGGACCATAAGGTACTATACAGACGTTTTTGCATGTCACCAAGTCAGAAATGATTTTTAAGCAAGGATAGATATACAGTGGACTCTCGCTATAACAACCATGAAGGAAAAGACGAAAATGGTTGTTATATGGAACATTTAACATGTACACTACAGTGAACTCTCGCTATAACAACCCTGAAGGGAAGGGCAAAAATGGTTGTTATATAGAAAAGTTGCTATATGGAACATTTAATATGTGCACTATACATATACGAAGGGTTGAAAAATAAAGTTGTTATAGAGCAAATGTTGTTATAAGGAGAGTTGTTATAGAGAGAGTCCACTGTATATACATGCAGGGCTGAAAAATAAAGTTGTAGAGAAAAAGTTGTTATAAGGAGAGTTGTTATACAGAGAATCCACTGTATTACTTTTGGGTGGAAAACAAGTGTCATTGTCTTCATCAGTCTCGTCGTAGCAGTGCAGTGTTCCATCGCAAACTTGGGCGAACAAAATACATCTCGTTCCATCACACTTATAATAACCGGGGGGGCATCGTGTATCTTGATGAGCTATTTATACAAACATTTGGCAATTTATTAACGTTTTTATACACCTAAGTTTTTAATATGTATTACGTCTACATATAAGCAGAACTCTAAGTTGTTCTAACCACAATTAACTTCATCCGTATTGTCTGGGCAATCGTTATATCCATCACAAATTTGTCCCAGAGAAATACATGAGCCCGATTTGCATTGAGATTCCCAAGGTTTGCATTGTCCTATACAAAGTACATTTTTGACTTACGGTAGGCCCAGTGCCCAGTACGTAATAATATATGGCGTGGAGGGCTACATTTCAGAATTATATATCACAACAAATGCTTGGGACGACTCACTCCTGCGACAAATTTCCGGGTTTTCGTCACTTCCGTCGAAACAGTCCACATCTGCGTCACAAAGAAAGGCCGCCTGGATGCAGTTACCATTTTGGCATTGGAACTCGTTCTTTTGGCACATTTCGTCTGATGAACCTGCACAAATTTGTGTCATATTTCAGCCTATTTTTCTTATAATTCCACTTTGCGGTATTCACCTAAAAACTTTTTCTTCCGTTTGAACAGCGGAGTCTCTCAATAACAAGCCTGGCTATAAGAACATGTTCTCTATACAAGAAGATTCGTCGTTCCACCCATTTATTTATATATGTATGTAAAATAAACTTGTCCTTCATAACAATATTTCTATAACCACATTTCTCTGAAACATTATTTTCCCCCGCCCTTCACAATAGAATGCACGTGTTAGAAGTTCTCAATATCTACATAATAACATTCATTTTTTGAGCGAGCCAAATGGTGAAACTAAACACCGCGCTGGAACCAGATCATCAAGATTTAAATAGAATTCTAAAATTTGCTTTAAAACGCATGCAAATACCTATATATTAGTACATATTTAAAATGAGATTTTTGTATCTGAGTATAATTTTGCACAAAATCCTTCATGTTCTATTTAACATCATTTTTCTATAACAAGATTATTCATCCTTCCCTTGAATGATGTTATAGAGAGACTTCACTGTATATGATTCTTGCTTTTTACTTGAACATTCTTGTGTGCTTTCGTCGCTTCCATCTGCACAGTCCCGGAAACCGTCGCATACACGGTTTTTCGGAATACATTTCATGTCTTTACAGAAATGTCCATTTTCAAACAAACAGTTAGGTTGTTTTCCTAAAATCCCACAAATTATTATAATTATATCCACAAAACAGTATTTTAATATATGTTAAATCGTTTCATTTTACATAATTTATTTTAAATCGTTTTATTTTAAATCATTTATGTTTAAATAATTTTTTTTAAATCGTTGTATTTTAAATCTTTTTATTTCACTTGCTTCCATAATTCAAGTCCTGGAGTACTTCAAAAGCTTTAAAGTATTTATGCAGCGACGGAATTTCACAGAGATGTACAAAATGATCCAGAATTCCCAAGTCAATGTTGGTCCGGCAGATAAAATACGGCTGTTGGTCTCTTGTCCACCCAGCAACGACTAGACCGGATGTGTCCGAAAATTCCACCCACTGGAAATTTGCAGCAGGATCATTTACAAGTTTCTCAAATTGTGTCACCCAAATACTCCGGCTTTCGGGCGTCACTCTGAGAACGCATCCCCCTGCATTTTTGAGCTTAATACCTAGCCTATACTGGGAGAATTGAGCTTGGAAGAAGTCCACGGGGTAGGGAGCCCGGCAAATCGTCTCCCAGAAATCATATTTGGTTGTCAATTCCAGCGGTAGAGTAATTGGCGCAGTCACGAGAGGGTTAACATTTTCCTGTCGTAACCACATGCCTCTTCTCCAGAACATAACTTCCAAATCTGCCGGATAGGTTTCTATGCATGACATTATTAAATTATAAATAAAAATTTTAATACGAATTTAGTTGCAATTGTCTCAACCGCCTCGGAGTAAATGCCAACAAATGTGCTTGTAGGTTTGGATGCTTTTCGTACTTCTAACGAAGCATTTTTCATCATGATACGTATTTGGACAATCGGGATCACGGTCGCATTTCCATTGTAAAGGGATGCAATATCTGTCCGTGAGTAAGGGATTTGCATTCCAGCAGGTGAACTGACGCTTCGCACATACATGACCAGCTAAAAAGAATATTACAGCAATGATAAAAAAGCTATTAGTATTAATGAATAGTGAGAACTAAATTATGGATTTCATACATTTGGTTCCGCATTCTTTCAAAATGAAGAATCCAACGATTTTAGAAAAAGATTTAGAAGTTTAAAAAATTTTAAAAGTGATAGTGTCTTTGTCAACATCAGTGGAAATCAGGAAATTTAAAAAATATGCAGAACAAATTTCTTTACGGGATCAAACATAATTTTTGGCAAAGATAACACATACACAATTTCGCTATTTCTACATTGGATATTAGTAATTAGTATATCCTTATGAATATTAATCAATGTGAGCTGTTAATATAGTTAGGAAAGCGGCAAACACATTGAAAAAAATCTCCACAGTGGAGTTTCTCTATAACAACCTTGAAGGGAAGGACAAAAAACATTTTTACACGGAATTTTGTTATATATAGAACATAAAATATGTAACTTGTATGTACGAAAGGTGGAAAAAATAATGTTATAGGGAAATGTTGTAATAAGGAGACTTGTTATAAAGAAACGCCACTATATTAGTTAATGACTCACGCAAAAAACATTTGGATTCCTCTTCATCACTTCCATCGGAGCAATCCCAATTTCCGTCACAAGTGCTTTTCAGATGAACGCATTCACTGCTGTCACAACGGAATTCTTCGCTATTGCATTCACGATGTTGTTCAACTATCCATGTACAAATTTAATTAATATAATAATGAATGAATGAATGAATGAATTAATTAATAAATTAATTAATTAATAATTAATTTAATATAATTACATATATGTAATTATGTGCATCTATACGTATATATTGTACCATGTGGGAGTAGTGCTGGTACAATGGAACTTTAAGTTCCATACATAAATATCATATGAAGTACAAAATATGATTGTCTCCAATTTCCTTTCGAATTCATGCAAAAATGCATTATTATCTGTATTGCCCCCTATAAAACAACGTAGCCAAATCTACATTTTTACCATTTACAAATTTTTGTATTGAAATACTAACCAAGCACAGGAAAATGAATGCACTATAAAATATTCTATTATTTACCAAATGGAAATGATCAATTTTGTACTTCTCCCTTGATATATATACATAAGAGTACCCTATCTGCACCAGAAAAAGGGCTCTTTTAACGAATTGCTGGTATAGAGAATTAGTTAAAAATATATTAATATGAATTAATTAAGATTATTTTCAGGCTTACCTTTAAAAATTTTCCAAATTCTAACAATATTTACAAAATTGGGCGTAAATATTCACATTTTAGTGAGAAAATAATAAACTTGTGCCGGTACAGAGTTCTGGTGCTGTTATAAAAAAAAGTTAATGTTGAAGGGACACCTGACTTAGGCGCTAATGCTCTTATAGGGAGAAGTGTTGTTATAGTGAGAGAAATGTAACCGAGGGAAGAAAATACCCTGCTGTTTTAGAGTAACTGCTGTTATAGCGAGTGATCTTATAGAGAGCGCACTTTATGCGGTAAAGCTGTAGGGGGGATTCAGCACTGCTGTTGTAGAGTAAGTGCTCTTATAGGGAGGGCCGGTATAGGGAGAGTCGACTGTACTGTGCCAGGAGGAAACAAAATGGTGTACTTTTTACCGTGATTGGATAGTATTTATGTGCTAACCTTTCGGGACGTAAGTTCCATTCCGCCAGTATTCGTCGGTGCCATCTTCGCAATCGGGGAAGCCATTGTTAAGGACGGAATTGTGAACGCATTTTCCGTAGCCACATTGGAAGTGATTTGCATCGCAGGTACCTGGAAGTTGAATGTTATGAAATCCCATTTTCTTACGCCATGTTGCACTGCCACAGATAAATCAAGCTGTGATTGGTTGTTACATATAAACAATAATTATTATTAATTACATATTTGACATATTGGTGTATGTATAGTTATATGGAAACTAGCATTACTCTGATTGACAAAACGACATAAATGCGGGAATTCATCACTGCCCCTGGGACACTCTGCAATCCCGTTGCACTTGCTCCATCTGTCTACACAACTAGCGTCATCACACTGAAATTGGTGGGTCTCGCATCGACGTCTTAGATTGGTGCTGTGGCTATATACAGTGATCTTCTCAACATAGCGAAACAATGGTGTACGGATTTTGAAAGGACCACAAGTGCCCACGACTTGATACAAATGGCAACGGAATCGCCGGTAGCATTCGAATTGGCTCCTATTTTCGGACAAGCTATGTAAAAACAGCCATTTCGGAGCGGAAACCCAGTCAAAGTCCGTTTTGTTGGACCATCCGAAGCTTTTTGCGAATTTTGTCTGAAAGTATGTATATGCATAAAGTCAGTTTATGCGATGATATTACGAACCAAATTTTAGAAGACATCACATGTAACACAGGTATAGAAAGATCATGCACTTGAGTCTCTCTATAACTGCATTCAGGGAAAGAAAAAAAATATTGTTACTCAGAAATGTTGTTATGTAGAACATTAAATGTGTACCTTACATGTACGAAGGGCAGAAAAAAGTTTTTGTTAGATAGAAATGTTGTTATAAAGAAACTTATTATAGAGAGACTTTGCTGTATGTATATGGACATGTACGTTTATTTGAATTGACGTGTTCTTTCAAAATTGTAAGAATTATACTGAAAATTGTTAAGCACGTTGCCAATTCCCTTTCAGAATTGTCTTGTCCACTTTATCAAGTCAAAATTTATTATAAAGATATAAAATGCCATACATATCTACTATACATCAACTATACTATACTAACACATAACGGAATCCTGCAATCTTCTTGCCTGGAGCGTCAAGCCAAATTTCTGTTTTTCTTCTTCATTCAATCCTTCGGTCACATTTTGTGGGTCTTCAAATCCAAATTTCAATCTCCAAGATATTATCTGGCGCTTAGTGTTGTGGTTTTCTACTTTAAAATGCACATGCGTTGATTCTTCCGGCACACAGTTTAGCTCACGGCCAACCACAGACCAATAAATCCCTAAAAAGGTTATGAGCGGAACAACTCGTGGAATCATCGTAGAAATAAGGACTGACAATAAAGTACAAATAATTGATAATGTTGGCAATTCAACAACAAATAAAATACAACAAATAATAAATATAAATAGATTTACGTCGTGTGTGGCGATGGACCACACGGGGACTCGTTCCCAGTATTAATACAGCGAGGCTCGGTTCAAATAAATGTTTTACTAAATATGTCCATGTATTACGTCAATTGCGGTCAAAAATAATTTGCTCTTGCCCTACGGTTGACGGTAAAGTGGAGAATTATTTTTTGAATATGATGTACGCACGCAAGTTTATTACAAAACTAACATCATTCGCATCTTTACAGAACAGAAACTGTCCATGCTGTGGTTTTCCGCGTTTGCCTTTTCTGCGGTAAGTTCGCAACTCTTATTGAACAAAAGCATAGACATTTTTGGCTTTGTTGCCCAAAACAAAACAGGAAAACGTTTTTCCACACCTGAAATATGACCAATCTGGTAAAAAACAGACTGATCTAAAATCAAAATAGCCAGTAATACGATATAACCATAAAGTTTCAGCTTTCTACGGATCCGCCATGTTGTGATCATTCCCTTCTAACGCGGGAATGTACGCAATTTTACTCTCATTTAGTGTCGCTTGCTTTGCCCTCATTTTTTTGCTTTCCTCTCTCATTTTTGTGTTTTGCTTTGTTCTCTCATTTTCCTCTGTTACTTTGTTATCATTTTCGTCTCTGGCTTCCCTCTCTAATTTTTGTCGCTTGCCTTGCTCTTGCATTTTCATCTCTTTTCTTCATCTCTAATTTTTCTCTTCCGTACTTCCTTTACCATTTCCATGCCTTAGTTTCCTCTTGTTTCTGTTTGTTTCTTTTATGCAAGGTATAGCATCCCAATCGGTATTCGAATTCAAAGCGGAATTGTATTCATATTTTTCAGTATTTGAATCAAAATTAGTATCCAAATTTTTGTCAGAAAAATATTTGAATTGGAATTTATAATTACAAATACGTTCGAAATTCCAATTCATATTGGAAAGTTGACATTTGGATTCCGATACTTTATGGGTATTCAAAAATTAAAAAAACATTTAAAGTAAACATTTACAGAATAGAAATAAATATAATGTGAATTCGGTGGTATCATTCAATATTTGCACATAAACGTTTGATCTTGCAACATGAGTAAAGATGCCACATATTTGAGCCGATCAAGCATTTTTTTCATGCATTGCTTCCAGCATGTCCATAGCATAGTTTTTTAACATTGCGAGGCACAATACGTTTCTGTTTTGTCATTCTGACAGCATGGTTGTGTAACACTCTAACGAGCTGAAGCGTTTTTGTAAAACCGCATTTTCGCTAAGTGTGGATGAGTGTATGTTATAAATAACTTCTGTGGCACACATTTCCGCGATATTTTCATAGCTTGATTATGCTTGATTATGCCTATCCCTTATTGAAAACATATTTAATAGATATGTTTATTTCCTTAATTTGTCCATAATAAAAGTAAATGCAGCATTCCCTTCGTTGTCCCGCATGATTTCATTTCCACTACCGAGTTCAAAACATTTTCTGTTTTCCCCACAATGTTTTGCTCAGGAAATAACAAAGGGATGATAATACAGCATATTCCCGTACAGGAAGATGCTTCCGCAAGCATAAGTTGTCCGGGTGCTACTTTTGGAAAGTTAGGCCGAAATGTAAACGTTTGTAAGAATAAAAACGCTGACTGAATATTACAAGTCTTCATCTATAGATGTGTATACACACATCTATAGATGTATATATGTGTATACACAAAGTCGACTCTCTCTATACCGGCTCCCCTTAAATCAGCAAATTTTCTCCGTCATAACGAAAAACGGTTATAGAGCTTGTATGTTAACAATTGTAGGTAGTTTTTGACGGGAGCATTGTGTCATCGTGATATAAAGTGGACTCTCGCTATAACAACCATGAAGGGAAGGGCAAAAATGATTGTTATATAGAAAAGTTGTTATACGGAACATTTGATATGTGCACTGCATATACGAAGGGATGAAAAATAAAGTTGTTATAGAGAAAAAGTTGTTATAAAGAGAGTTGTTATAGAGAGAGTCCACTGTAGAGAAAACCGTTATAGGGGAGCCATTTATAGGTATAGAATCGACTTTATACGTATAAACGACATAAATGAGCATTTGTAGTTCAATTTGTAATGTGAAATATTTCTGATTACAAACGCAATCCAATATATTTAGTTTCGGTTGAACCTAATTCAAAATAATTGTATTCTCTTCGGATTTCAATAAATAGAAGCATACCTTTCCTTTCCTGTCAATAAAATTTCGGTGGTGCACGTAAGCCGTGTTTCTTCGTTCCAAGTTCTTTTACTATTGTTGTTGACGACGTACTTCCGCAATTCGGGGGAAATATTATGAACGAATAATTTGCAGATTTAACATTACCAAGCTATTTCCATTTAATCGTCGTTCGTTACTTGCTTCCGCCATTTGAAAAAAAGATTGGCACATAGCGGAAATTATTGTTATTCGCAAATGCTGACAAGTTCTCCGAGTTTGATATTAGCTAAAGGTGCATTTTCGAGTTCTAGCCATACTGATTTAGAAGTTCCTCCGAGGCACATCAAGTTAGGTTCCATTTGCATTGTAATTTGTAATACATAATTATATAAGCATAAAAAATGCTGAGCGCCTACGAATTACGCTGGAACTTCAAGTTATTTCGAGCCCTTTCGACTCTGGGAATTCTGCCCGTGGACGCAAGCCAGAGCGAAGCTCGTGTCAAATTTTTGAGCACAGGCAGAAAATGTAAACGAAATTTGGTGGTATGCATCATCATGGTCGCTCACTGCCTTTTTACCTGCACAAGATTGCTCCAGAGCGTCTGGCAGAAATCGGTGAACATTAAGGATGTCCCGTGGCATGTGAGCACTGCAATAGCTGAAGTACTGGCTATTCGATTTGCAAAACGGATGTTCCATGGCTTTTCCTGCGAGTGCAATATCTTTTTCAAGGATGCCTTCCACAACCAGAGTATGTATTTATAATTTATACACATATTTATTTATATCTTATTGAAAATATCAAATTAGTAATTAATGCACAAGTCCGAAGTAAATAAAGCTGATGCTCATTTCTAGATGCAAAATTTAAGTCCATATTGTCTTACGATGTCCTGGAACTCCTAGTGCTTGCCTATCCTTTTGTTCTGCCTGCAACTGTGTTTAGCTGCGGAATGATTTACATCATCGTTCCCACCAACAGCATGTACATATCGACAACTTTTGCATCCATGAACATAACAATCTTGGAAAGGTTTTTTTGGTGCTGTATAGAGATGGCTTTCATCATCCCGTCGATAGCCATAATCTTGTTTGGACTTATGGTACAAGGGATGTACTTTGGCAAATTATTTGGACAATTTGAAGAATCTGTGAAACGTGGAAGGTAACTCGTGACAAATTTCGCTTGAAAATGTTCATACATAAAAAGTTTTATCAATACTTTATTTCTGTACAGGATAATACGGAATCCTAAGAAAATTTCTGGACGAATCATTTGGTTAACGCTGAATGGCCGAAGTATGCAGTTAGACCTAATTATTTTTAACTTTGTTTTTGCCCCTATTATTTTTGGATCCAAGTGTGCCTTCTTGATTGGTGCTACATTCATCGGATATGCTACTACGCTGTTCTATCAAGATTTCGCCTTGTTATTCATAAATTTTGGTATATACTTCACTGGCACTTTATACTACATAGTATTGTACGACAAGGCCTTTGCGTTTCCGGAAAAAATGGCTGGTTACAAAATGGCAATTCTTCGGATGTCCTCCCGGATTACTGTCAAATCGGAACGGAAACTTGTGCGGCAACAGCTAAGGGCACTTCCGTTGATCGCAGTCAGAGTAGGGGATTTCCGAACTTTGGAGCGAACGTCCACGCCAGACTTTCTGGATTTTGTATTTAGGAACATCATCAACATTATGATCACTTTCAAGCATCAGTAAATAATTAGGTTTGGGTGAGGGTCGAAACGGGTTTACAGTGGAGTCTCTATATAACAAGTCTCTTTATAACAAATTTTCTATATAACAACTTTATTTTTCCCGCCCTTCGTTCTTATACATATAAGCTACATATTTTAGGTTCTATATAACAACTTTTCTCTGTCACAATAAAGGGCGGACAAATTTTTAAATTGAATGCGCTTTCCATGGTACAAACGGAGGTGCAAATTTTATTCCGACGATGGCTCGCCTCTTTAGTGCTTACAATAGCTATAATGTTCCTGAAATTGATGTAGAAGGAAAGCGGCTTTCAATGCAAATGTTTTTAATGCAATTAACTGTCTTTATTAATATTAAATTTTGATTAATTAATCCTTATTTAATTTTGTCTACATTCATTTGGACCATCATATTTTAAACATTTTTTCTTTATTAATGTATATATGTATATATGCACATGCATTGACCTATGGGTATACTTGAAATGCAATACGTAATATATAGGTACACATATATGTGTATTATATTGATAAACAAATCATCCCAGAAATTCATTTATGCATTACAATGAAAACGGCATTTTTTTTTATTTCGCATCACATATTTAACAAAATTTTCACTTTGGCATTACCAATAAACCAACAGAATAATTACTGTACACATACAAACAGGCAGTAAAAAAAAATGGGCGTGGGTCGTAAGAAAATATTTTTAGCGAATCAGATTTTCACTTAGAAAAAATTGTTATTGGGCCGGAATTGCTGTCCATGATGTAGCCGAAGAGATTGCTGGATTTCAGCGGGGATTGGTGGAGAAGTGGGAATATGGCTTCCCACGGGATGGAATCCGTTCTCATCGGCAGTGTACTGGAGAGTGACGAGTTGGCCTTCCGGGGAAGTATAAGAAACGGAGCCACTCTTGGTGACGATGGCACTTCCATGGTTTACTTCCTCCCCGGGCAATGGGATGTGATTGGGGTTGTGGTGGACTTGAGTCACCTCGGTATGACGGATGCCGTGGGCAGTTTCGAAACTGAAATATGACAAAGATTATCAATAAATTAATATTAATGCAAAATGAACAAAAAATTTACTGACAGAGATAAATAATTTTTTGTCAGGCAAAAATTTGTAACAGGGACTTACTCCACGCTGTTATGTCCATTCTCCCGGATTTCCTGGTTGTAGTGTGTGACGGGGATGTGACGGAAATCTTGGGAGCCATAGGAATTGTAGGATGACAAGGGAGCGGCTTGGTATCCGGCTTGGTATGGAACTGGAGAACGAACGGATTCGTAGGCTGCTGGAGCTCGGACGGATTCGTAGACGGCGGGAGCTCGGACGCTTTCGTAGACAGCCGGAGCACGGACGGCCTGATACGCTGGAGCCCGAACAGCTTGGTAAGCCACCGGAGCCCGGACGGATTGGTAGGATGGAGTGGAATATGACTGGCTTCGAAGAGCTTCATTGCCGTAGGAAATCACTGGGGCCTGGTTTGCTCCGTAAGATATGGACACAGCATTGGCCATGCCAACCACGAAAAAGGATGCTAATAAAATCTATAAACAAAAAATCGAAGCCAAAATCAAAATTTTATCTGCTCAATTTCCTTCCGTTCAAAGTTTTATGTGTACAAACAAATTATCTGTTTGAGCATAAAATTATTGGACATCCTCCTTAAAATACCTAAAAAATAAATTTTCTGAGAATATGTATACTTCTTTTTTTTAATTTTCTGAGTATACTTCTTTGTTTTTAATTTTCGGAATATACATCTTTATTTTTAATTTTCGGAGAAAACTTCTTGTTAAATTTTCAAATTTTCTGAGAATACTTCTTTTTTAAAATTTTCTGGTTGTGAGAAAACTATTTGTTTGAGGAATTTTAGAAGTCTTCTGTGACAAATGTTTTTGAAATTTTTTGAGAATACTTAATTCTTTTTTTACAAATTTTCTGATTGTAAGAAAACAATTTTGAGAAATTTTAGAAGTTTTCTGGGACAACAAATGTTTTCGAAAATTTCAGATAGCACAAAGTTTTGGTAACTTTACATTGCCTTAAAACGTTCATATTTTTTAAAATTAGAATTCACAATTAGTTTAAACTTTTTTTTTCAAAACTGAAATTTAGATTTTTCAGGAACTACAAAATTCATTGAAAACAGAATATTTATAGATACTACAAATTTTGATACACAGTGGGCTGTCTCTATAGCGCTTCCGCTTAATTAAACCAACTTTCCTCGTTTAAACGAAAAATCGGTATAGAAAACAGTTTGGAGAAAGTTTTTCTGGAATGCAATTTCTGCCACCGAGAGAAAACGGCTATGAGGTAACCCGTGATAGAGATATTGTACTAGACTGCAAAATTTACAGGAAAACCGTTTTTAAGCACCAAAGAATATTTAAAACTGACAAATTCTTCGAAATAATAACTCATTTTGAAATACCAAAATTCAAAAAAACAAGTTTTACGAAAAACATTGTCCTAAAAAAAATTGTACTAAAATTCCACTTACCGACATCATGCTTGCGAGTGACTGAACCTGTTTCGGATATTTTTGGTGAGGAAATGAATCTTCAGATGACGAATGTTTACTAACTATTCCAAGCACAGCATCTGTCCCTTTTATACAGCGCCCGTCCATCATCCTGGACCTGCCCAATCTCACAGTCGCAGTTGTCAAAGGCCCTGCCAAGGGCACGCGTAACAAAGGAAATGGGGATCTCCCCGTCCTTTTAATTCAAACCTGTGTTTGTACACACAAAGCGGAAATGCGTGCCTGGGAACATGTGTAAATACATGTGAGTGTGTGTCAACAACAACAATATGTACAACAACAATATCTACGACAACAAAATGCATACTTATACCTTGACATTCCTATAGGCTTTTTCATTCCAGTCGAACCAACCTCTTTCTGGCACCAAAGGCGTGAATGCCCTTCAAAAGCCTACTAACGACTTTCCCTTCCATTGTCTCCGTCATTGAAGGGAGCTTCCCATTGTGGGTATAATTCTAATACTATATATGTATATGTAATAGGGTAGACGTCCACAGCCTACACGCACATGTGGGACGGGTCCTTAGAATGTAATTTGGGAGGTGCTGACAAGGGTGTAATTTGTAAAAGTCCTTATTGCGTCCTTATTTGTGGGTAAAATATTCTCCGATGGGATTTACTGTATGTGATTATATTCACAAGGACACGGGAAGGTCATCTCTCCTCCGGAGGAATTTTGTACAAATGATTGGGCAGTGATTGCACTCAACTTACGCTTTATATGAAATAGGAAGGTATTTATGCATGTATCTGCTTTTTAATGCGAAAATACACAGTTCGTACATAAAGGAAATGTCTGGAGACAAAACGGCTAGATGGCTGGACAAAGTTAACAGGAAGGACCGGAGAATTCTGTTACGATTCATGGCTATAACGGAAAGATTAAAAATATACGGAAATATTCAAAAGGAGTTCGTTCCACCTCCGACCTTGGAAAAGGTAAGTGAAAGAAAATTACAACAATACACGGACATTCCATAAAATCATTTTGATTTCACTTTTGAACACATTCCCATTTGTCTCTTTGTACGAAGTTGTTAAAAGAATGCTTATATGCTTTTCTATATAATATATGCATACATACATAGACCTAATGTATTTTGAACTATTTTTGACCTTTTCTAACGTCTCAAAAGTCCCATTGTTTCCAATTTTTCCTTTTCCTTCTATACATATTACAGTATTACGTAGGAAATACGTCTTTTATTATTAAGCAGACAATTTATTGTAAATGAGCTTTTGCATATACCCAGACAAATGGATGCTATACATATTTATGTAATGGTATGTTTTTCTCAAGAAAAAATGCCTTAATGGGTTATGTCCTTAAGTCCAGCTTGGTTGTAGGAAAGGTGCAAATGTACTAGGGCAAAAATAGCTCCTATTGTCCTTTTCTGGATGGTCCTTGACGACAAGTGAATAGCTAGGCTTGACTTACCATTTCCGGAGCATGTTAGTTTGGAATATGTATTACAGGGCTATATTATGAAGATCTGCTGTTTCAAGAGGAACTTCCGGCTGCGTGGAAATAAACGTGTGACCTCTCAAGGCTTCAACTGGAGCCCATAAATCGATGCTTATGCATAGATTGTTTTAGACTAATCGTAAATGGAATTCATAGTTGCAATGATGGCTATTTTCCCTGATTCAAACGGACATGATTGAACATGATTTTTTAAAATAAATTTCGCAACTCACTCCGTTATTGTGGTTTAATTAAAATTTTCGCATCCAGCTCCGACATAAGCTGACCACTAAAATTATATACGTGAGTTAATCCCGGCAAAGCTCCAGATGCCGCGCAAAAACTACCAATTTTGTGTATTTAAGATTTTGGCGGTGGATAAAAAAGTAATAAAAGAATAAGTCGATAAAAAGTCGAGTCTCTCTATTACAACATTCAAAGGAAGGACGAATAATACTGTTATGGAAAAATGTTGTTACAGTGGAGTCTCCTTATAACAAGTCTCTTATAACAACTTTTCTATACAACGACAATGTTTTTTCCGCCCTTCGCACATATAAGCTACATATTTTATGATGTATATAACAACTTTTCCCTGAAACAATAATTTTAGCCCTTCCCGTTAGAGTTGTTATATATAGACTCCACGGTACAGTCGACTCTCTCTATATAACAGTCCCCTGTATAACCGTACTATCGTTATAACAGCAGCAAAAAATACGCCCCTCAAAAACTTTCTCCATTTGTTAACATAGAAAGGTCTGTTCTCTATTACAGTTTTTCGCTATAACAAGCGAAATTTGATGCTTTATAGGGTGCTGTTAAAGCGAGAGTCGACTGTACACAGAACAGGAATAACTTGGGAACAAACTGATACTAATGTACATACGTACAAAAATCCCAGTTTAAATACGTATAAGCTTGCATTTCAATGCAAATTACATAATTCTATTTGGTATATACTTGATGATTTTGGCTCCAACGCGGTGTTGAGTTTCACCATTTTGCCTGCTCAAACAGTGAATGTTGTTATAGGGAACATCTAACATATATGTTTTACTGTGAAGATCAGGGAAAAATATATTGTTGCCAAAAATGCTGTTATAGAAATATTGCTACATTAACAAGTTCATAATGTATAAATGCTACGGGGAAATCATAAAACTTGTTATAGAGAAAATATTATTGTTATAGGGAAAAGAAGCATGTTATAAACAGACTCCACAGCGATTGAAGTTGGATGGAAAATTGCCAGGGTATTGACATCCATGTATCATTTGTCTTTTTCTAGAACTGGAATATACATTTTTTCCTGTAAATACGCAATAAAATTATGTATAAAAAATATCGCCATTTAAGAACCAAAACTGATGCTATACAGGACTTAGTTTTGGTCCATTCACAACTTGGTTTTAACATATATGAGAAAATAATGTAGGTACTTTTAATTTCCAGCATGGAAACTACGCGTGTTTAAAGCAAATGTTTAAAGCGGTTGTTTCGCAAATATTTAATCCTCCTTCACAATGTACAGTGACGTTTCTGTATAACAAGTCACTCGATAACAAAAATTTTCTACAAAAACAATCATAAATGTATAACGCACATAGGTATTCAATGTTACATGTGTAACAATATTACCTATGGTAACAATATATGTATTTGTCCTTCATGTCACTGTTGTTATAGAGGGACTCCACTATATGCTTGTCCCACGTAATTCAACTGAATATGAACCATTCAGTTGCCACTTACGTGCGTAGACGCGGGCGTGTCACGAAAGACTGAGTGTTTTACTTGATTGTATGATTGATTTTAGTGGAGTTCAAGCAGTAGCCATCCAAAATATGTGCCCATTAGACTTTTTGCAATCGTACGTGGCCTTTGGCCTTAAAAAAAAGGGGCTTCTATAAAAAAAATTCATCAGCGTAAATCACAATGCTGGTTCCTAGTGAAATTTTCATCTAAATTGTCAGTGTAAAGTAATATTTTCATGATACTTATGTTAAACCATTAAATGCGCTTGGAAGACCTATACGGATCAATTCGTGCTTGTGCCAGTCCTGTAACAATGAAATTGTTCGTGCAAATCCTGGGTTTATTCATGGCATTAACATATTCTGGCGCAAATTTGATTGTATCGAGCGCTCAAAATGTGCCTCCAAAATCACTAAACCATTTAATTAAAATATTTGGCTGCGATACATTTTTCCTCTATTTAATAAGTCTACCAGCGCCTGTGAGCGGAGTGACACTTGAAGCGCAGAGGCTCTCTCAACACTTTCAAGCATCCAAATGCGCCCTGATGTCGATGAATAAGCTATCTTTGGAGCGTCAACGAGGTACAAAAAATGTGAAGGAATACCCGAAAAAATTTGCTCACCATTCGGCAGCAATATTTGTGGGAACAAAAATGCTCTACCAGACATACCGTTACATCTCGCTTTTTCTACCTGGCGAAATTTTGAGAATGGATTTGCCCCCAATAGATTTTGCGCAAGTGATTATTGTGGGCACGCCCGTGCCTAACGTCAGATTTTATTATGACCACTCCTTAAGCATTGCACGGACGCCTTATATTGTAATGGATTGGAACGGAACTCCCTCCTTCTGCCTTTGCGTGCCCTGCCTTTCAACGGGGGAATTTAGTCCCTTGGGAATCATTTCCTTGGAAACGTTTATAAACAAAGAAGGTTCCGCTCGTACGGAGAATGTAATTAAATTTAAGGAACACATTAAACAAATGTCCCTGGGAAAATTTTGTGGCGGTGACGTTGCCGTTGGGGAGGCCAATAACTTGTATTATACGCCACCTGAATATTTTACGAAAAATAGCGCCGACCCTCACGCCCGATTTATGGTCCTGCTCTTTCAGAGATTAAATGTAACATTTAATACCACAACAATGGACCCGGATGTAATTAATAATCTCAAAATTTACCCGAAACTAGTGGGGAGGATAAATATCTTTGAAAATTATTTCATCTACCTAAAACGGTGGGAGTTTTCCACCCTTCGGAAAACTCCTACGACCTACGCTGTATTGCATCCGGTGAGAGCGGAATATGTGACGTTCCTTGCTATTAACGTTTTGCGTTTGGATCCCACCGCCATTTTGCAGGTCATGGACTGTCCCACTTGGCTCTGTCTCATTTCTTCCACCATTTTACTGGTGCTAACGCTGGGCGCCACCGCATACAGTTTGACTAAATTTGCAATATCATCGGACATGCAAACAAAATGGGTATTTCCAGAATTGCTAAAATTTTGTAAATACATAGCTAAAGCCACGCCCTGGATTTTATTCCCCATCATCGACCAATTCCATTGGCCAGGGCTCGAACGTATCCACAAATTTTTTGGGAGTGCCTTGTTTCTCCTCCCAATTTGGTCCCTGTCGTTGCTGATTTTCGGGAATTATTACAAGGGAGCCATACCATCTTTCTTGTATTTTAATACGCCCCGGGAAATACCAAAATCTCTATCTGAATTGGTGAATTCTCCCGAAAATGTCTTTTCGCTTATGAGCCTAATGGTGTCTGAAACAAAAGGGAAACGATATCACTCTTCCGTCCTTCACCTTCATATTGACCACTATTTGAGATGGGCTAAGAATGAAAACGCAAGGATAATCCAGGATTTACAGGGGCTGGAAGGAAAGATAAAATTTTTGAAAAGAGGGATCCTGGAATTTGCCATTCATTTGGCGCAAGTGGAAGACCAGTATGTGTTTCACGGACAAATGTGGATGAAGGCGGAGCTTCATGGGGATAACTTTTATATTTTGGAGCGAAAATGCCCCTTGTGGCTTCTAAGACTTTTAATCCCTCACACAAAGCTCCTTTTTGTTCGTGAGGGCCCGGCCATCCCGGAATTGTCCACGTTCACGCATTTCCTGGTGGGAGAGAATTATTTTGGGGATCGATTTTCATCGTTGTGGGGTCGGTTATATCAAAGTGGGCTTTGGAATGTCTTTGAACTGGACATGGAAATTGGGAAGAAGCGGGATATTATTGGGAATTCATCAATTTACTTTAACAGCAATGGATTGACGGAAAAGGAGATTGTGAAGAATGCGGCGGGAAAGCATGTTTTTCAATTGATGGCAACGCAAATGTCTAAATTTAATATTTACAGCTTGCTTTGGGGCACCAGTTCTACGCATGATAAAAAAACGGTGCGGGACCTGGACCTTCCGTCACTTCAATTGCTATTCATTTTATTTGCTGTCTTGATTGTAATTGCAATTTCCGCCTTCTGCTGGGAAAGCAAATGTGCTGGGCTCTGCCAAATCTATCTGCACACCTATAACGGGTGCAAATTATTCGGAATTTATTCTGGCCAAAAGGTTAAACGTGCATGGTCGTTGGTAAGAATGCGGGTACATACGATGTGCTCCTTGCATGCAGATGAAAAATAACAATGCGATTTCTCTGCGAAGCCATATTTTTTGTCTTGTGTCAACAAATACTGTATACTGTAAAATATTATTAATAGAAAAATGTATGTTTGTGGATTCATGAATGGTCATTAGTTAAGTTTAATTAACAGTACAATTACAATTAATAGAGTCTGCAACCAAGTCTCTCACAATTTTCTTCCAGGAAACAACTAGTACTAAAACCAGATCATATCTGAGAAATACCATTTTACATTGATGTCAAATTCGGATCATTAAGACAATTCACTTATTATTTATGTTTTGACAAACAGCCGATTTAACATTTCAGTTCCAAAACGGGTTAAGTCCATGGTATGCGCGGTATAAATCTCGCGTATACAGTGGACTCTCGCTATTGCAACCCTAAAGGAAAATTAAAAAATGGTTGTTATATGGAAAAGTTGTTATATGGAACATTTAATATGTACACAACATATACGAAGGGATGAAAAATTGAGTTGTTATAGAGAAAAAGTTGTTATAAGGAGAGTTGTTATAGAGAGAGTCCACTTTATACAGGTAAAGCGATGTGATGGATTTCGGATAGTTTGCAATTTAGTCTGTCTAATTTGTAATACAGTCGACTCTCGCTATAACAGCACCCTATAAAGCATCAAATTGTGCTTGTTATAGCGAAAAACTTTTATAGAGAACATACATTGCTCTGTTAACAAACGGAGAAAGTTTCTGAGGGGAGCATTTTTTGCTGCTGTTATAACGAGAGTATTGTTATACAGGGGACTGTTATAGAGAGAGTCGACTGTAACGGGCAATTATAGGCAGTCATACAATTTTGCTTGGCAAGTATCGATTTTATACAGTTCCTGTAAAGCTGGCCAGAGTGAAATTAACCCATTTTGGAACTACAGTGGAGTCTCTCCACTGTTGTTATAAATGTTGTTATAAAGAGACCTGTTATAACATTTCTATGTTGTGGACTCTCGCTATAACAACCCTGAAGGGAAGGGCAAAAATGGTTGTTATATGGAAAAGTTGTTATACGGAGCATTTAATATGTACACCAAATATACGAAGGTCTGAAAAATAAAGTTGTTATAGAGAAAAAGTTGTCATAAGGATAGTTATTATAGAGAGAGTTCACTGTACATTGATGTGATACGAGAAAATCCTGACTTATAGAGCGCTGTCGACAAATTTTGCGTGCTTTGAAGCCGTTGAGCTGTAAATATTTGCTCCTCGTAGCCTACTTATGTATGTTTTGAGGGAATAATTCAACATAATATAAGTCAATATACGCACGTGTTAGGGGCGTGTCACGACAGACTTGGAGTGTTTAACTTCGTTGTAATAGCTTATTTTTCTTCAGTCCATGCATTGCCCCGATTGTGCTGGTCAATCTTATTCCACGTTGTATTGCAATTTTACGTGGCTATAGCCATAACGCGTAACGTATAAGTTTCAATAAAAAACAAATTTGATCAGTATCAGCATAAATTTAAGAAAATTCCGACGTAATATAGTTAATGGAATTACCTATTGATATTTTCTGTAGTAAAAGTAAAAGATAAAAATAGGGAGTTGCTAATCAAAGTAAGTGTGCCCTGGCATTTACATAGAGCTTAGAGCTTGGTTAAATTCTCAAAGCTGTTTTTATTTTTTAATTGCATATGTAAAGTGTCAATCTTCGAAACTAAATAATCAAGCTATCAATCAGTTGTTGCCCAAGCTAACGATGCAAATTTTAATGGGTTTTGTAAGCCTTGTAATTCTAACAGTACACACTGGAACAAATTTTATTGAGTCGAACCCCCCAAATGAACAAATTAAATCATTGAACCATTTAAATGCCATATTTCCATGCGAACAAATGACCCTCTATCTAATCAGCCTGTCCCCTGTTAGGAGTAAATTGGAGGAGCAAGCAGAGACTCTATATCAAAATTTTCGAATATCTAAATGCGTCATGCTATCGACGATGAAGCCTTGGTTGAAGAAGCAACAAGGGAATAACCAAACCGTTGTGAGATATTATAGAAAATTTGTTCGGTATTCAGCAGCGATCTTTGTTGAAACACGCGCAAATTTGTATGGGACATACAGCAGGGTGACGTCATTTGTGCCTGCTGAAATTTTGAAAATGTACTTGCCTCCAGTAACTTTTGCGTTGGTGATTCCTGTGGGTTGTTCTGTGTTTGAAATTAAATTCCAATACGATTATTTTCTGAGCATCACAAGCACACCCATTATTTTATTTAACTCTAACGGAACGTCGTTCCACTGGCTGTGCGTTCCCTGCCTAGCAACGGGTCAATTCTCTCTATTGGAAGAAATTTCCCTGTCAAATTTGAACAAACATAGTTCAAAAAAGCTCAATGTTGAGGCATTAATGGAAAATATGAAATTGAGGTCGCTGGAAAAATTTACTGGTGGGGACATTGCCCTTGGAAACAGATACTTTAAGTACCTGCGCGATCCTATTATATTTACTGACGTTATATCTAATCCTCATGTGCGGTCAATGACATTACTCTCCAGGCGACTCAATGTCACAATTAATACCACAGCCATGGATCCGGATGTAATCGATGGCCTCAATGTGTACCCAAAGCTAGTGGGAAGGATACGAATGGTTAAAAATTATTTTGTGTACTCAAAAAATTCGCGGAAGAGACAGCTCACAAGAAGTCCAACAAACTATGTATTATTATCTCCTCCCAGAGCCAGCGAGGTTAAGATCCTTGCAATTAATGCTTTGGACATGGATCCCGCCGCTATGCTACAGGTCATGGATGGTCCGACCTGGATTTGTCTCATTTCCTCCATTGCTTTCCTGGTACTCACGTTAGGCGCTGCGGTATTTATTCGAGAAGGCAAATTTGCGATATCAGAGGAAGAAAAAGTCTCAAATTCACTAGGCCAAAGTTTACCAATATCACAAGACGACGATTTATCAATATCACAAAAAAACGAATTTGTTACACCTCAGAGAAATAAAACCATATCACAGAACGGTCAATTGGCATTACCTTAGGTAAGTAAATTTTAACATTTTTAGTGTGAGAAATTTACAAATTTTCGCTGCGACAATTTTACACAGTGTGATAAATTTACACAGTGCGACAAATGTTTAGTACGGCACAAATTTTCAATGAGACTATTTTCCAAAGTGCGACAAATTTACAAAATTTTCGCTTTGACAAATTTACACAGTGCCACAAATTTTTAGTACGGCACAAATTTTCAATGAGACAATTTTCCAAAGTGAACAAATTTACAAAATTTTTGTGATTTGTTTTTTCAAATTGTAAAATTTGTTTTGTAACTCGACAAATTTACAAGTTTTCAGTCAGACAAATTTACAAATTTTTAGTCAGACAAATTTTTATTACGGCACAAATTTTCAATGGGACAATTTTCGACAGTCCAACAATTTACACAGTGACAAATTTAAAAATTTTCAATCAGACAAATTTAAAAATTTCAATCCGTCAAATTTACAAATTTTTAGTCCGACAAATTTATCAATTTTTAGTGCGGTCAGTGCGGAACAATGCAGTGCAGCATACTGAAAAGCTGGCGGTGGCGGAAACTTTCAAAATTTTTCACCTGCACAATAAAAGCCATTGCATGGGTTCTATTCCCCATCATCGACCAAATGCATTGGCCGCGGCTGGGAAGTATGTGCGAATGCCTTGGAAATGCTTTCCTCCTCCTTCCCCTGTGGGCACTGATGCTAATGGTCTTCGGGAATTATTATAAGGGCGCTGTGCCCTCTTATCTGTATTTTAATACTCCCACCGCAATACCAAGCACACTTACCGAATTGGTGAAATGTACAGAAAATCTTTACGCCCTCAAAGGACGAGCAGCCATGCGCAGAAATGGGATCATATTCTACACTTCCAGTCTACATCTTCAAATTGAAAATCAGTGGGCGCGGGGCCAGAATGAGAACAAAAGCACGGATCAGAATTTACGACGATTATGGAAGGAAACGAAATTTCTGAGCAGAAATGTGGTTAAAATTGCCATTAATTTAGCTCAAGAGGAGGAGCAATATGTGTTCCATGCAGATCGAAAGGTGAAGGCGGAACTTCACCCAAACAACTTCTATATCCTGGAATTTGACGCCCCCGTGTGGCTTCTCAGCCTCTTCATCCCTCACACAAAGCTCCTATTTGTTCGCCATGGTCCGACTTTCCCACAACTTGCCTCTTTAACGCACTTGGTAGTAGGAGAAAATTTGTTTGGAGACCGATTCTCATTCATGTGGGCTCGACTGCATCAAAGCGGAATTTGGGAAAAATTGAACTTGGAAACAAAAATTCGGGACAGACGAAACGCTGTTGGCTCCTCTTCAACGTATTTTGACAGCAAACTATCCAGGGAAAAGAAGCTCATTAAGAACGCCGCCGGAGCCCGTGTTTTGAACTTGGTGGGGAAGCAAATCCCCAAAATGAATGTTTGGAGCTTGGTGTGGGGCACCAGCTCCACACAAGATGAGCAAATGGTCCCTGGACTGGACCTGCGCTCGCTACAAATTCTGTTTATTTTATTTTGTACTTTGATTGTAATTGCACTAATGACTTTTTGCTGGGAATCCAAATTTGCCTGCCTTTATCCAAGCTATTCATACGTCTATGCTAAGTGCAGGTTATTCCTAATTTACTCCCGTCAAACGCTTTTTATCGTGTGGGCACCACTCAAAATTTGGTTATATGAGTAGCTACATGTATCAGCCCTAAACGTACATATGAATTTTACCGTGATCTCTTTTTTTGTTATAGTTTGAACTAAAAGAAACAATATCATCTCACAATTGGCAATTGGTTCGACCTACAGCCAGATAAAAAAAAATCTGAAATTTTGCACGGTCAAAAACATGCAAAGGGGGACCTTTATTATGACACCCAATTTTCTTATGTGATCTAACATGGCAGAAACTTCCATTTTTCATATCGACGCCTTAGTACTTAATACTATGCAGAATGCTGCTTGGGCTATACTTGACTAAAATAACTTATTGGCCCATATAAATTTAACGCGCTTTGCATCTCTAATTACGCTATTGTCGTGTCTCGCATTGTTTCTCTCGTTTTAATGACGTATTTTTTCATCTGTATTTTTCTCTCGCATTGTCTTTCCCTTATTTATCGTCCAATTTCTTCCCACTCTTGTCTCTTCTTTTTTTATCGCATAGTTTCTCAATTATTTATCGCCGCATTCCTTCTCTCTCTTCTGTCACTCAATTTTCTCTCGCATTGTCTCTCTCTCTCTTTTATCACCCGTTTTCCTCCCTCTCTTCTGTCTCTTTTTTTTCTCGCATTGTCTCTCTCTCTCTTTTATCACCCGTTTTCCTCACTCTCTTCTGTCTCTTTTTTCTCTCGCATTGTCTCTCCCATTTTTATCACGCGTTATCCTCCCTCTCTTCTTTCCCACTGTTTGTCTCGCACTGTCTCCATATTTTTTATCGCGCATTTTCATCGATTTCTTCCCTTTCTCGAGACAGTGCGAGAAAAAAGGAGAGACAGAAGAGAGGGAGGATAACGCGTGATAATGGGAGAGACAATGCTAGAAAAAAAGTGGGACCGAAAACAGGGAGGAAAACGGGTGATAAAAGAGAGATAATGCGAGCGAAAAATGAGAGACAGAAGAGAGGGAAGAAATACGGCGACCAATAATTGAGAAACGATGCGACAAAAAAAAGAGAGACAGGAAAGAGGGTGGAAAACCGGTGATAAATGATAAGAGAGAGAGAGAGAAAATGCCAGAGAAAAATTAAGGACAGAATAGAGGGTAGAAATTGGTCGATGAATGAGTGGAAGACAATGCGTGAAAAAAAGAGTGACAGAATCGTGGAAAGAAAAAAGGCGATAAAAAAGAAAGAGTCAGAAAGAAATATTGTTAGAGGGAAAGGTTGTTATATAGAACATTAAATGTGCACCTTGCATGTACGAGTGGCTGGAAAAATAATAATGTTATAAAGAGACTTGTTATAGAGAGTCTCATCCGTTGTATAGCT